>CABHPQ010162400.1:944-46109 GCA_902168405.1 Peromyscus aztecus
ATATATATATATTAATCCCAGGTCATAAGGAGAATTTGTCCAAATCCTAGGTGATAACAGAGTCAAAAGTTATTTTTTGTTTGTTTTTACATTTCCCAAATGCAGGCATTTAAATTTTCTAACTTGGAGAAAATTTTATTTGAATGTTAAGATGTGAAAAAATATCAAAATAATTAAAAACACAAATTATATTGTTATCTATTTAGCTTAAAAGAGTTAATGTCTGAGGTCTAATACATAATAAATAATATACAATTGGTCTGTAATAGCTTCTCTCAATTCGAATTAAGAAATATATTAATTTGGGATGTCTCCATCAAATCCCTCCCCTCAGAAATTTGTGTACCCCAGGGAAGAGGAGGCAGAAGGAGTCGGTGAGACAGAGGACACTGAAATGGAGAATACCAGAACAAGGCCCTCTGAATCAACTGAGAAAGCTCTGGTATACTCACAGAGACTGACGGAGCAAGCACTGGGCATCCAGGGGACTGCACCAGGTCCTCTGCATTTATACTGTAGCTTTCAATTGAGTACTTTAATAGTACTCCTGAATACATGTATGGATGAGTGGGTCTTTGATTCTTGTACCTTCTCTTGGGGATCTTTTAGTTTTCTGTTGGCTAATCTTATCCAAATTCTGTATGATGTTTTTTTATTTACATTTTATTTTGTCATGTTCTCTTGTTATCACCTAGAAGTCTGTTCTTTTCTAATGAGAGCCAGAAAGAGACTGACTCCAGATGGAAGAGGGTGTGGGAAGGAACTGGGCGTAGTAGATGGAAGGGAAACTGTATTGACATTACATTGTATGAGAAAATAATCTATATTTAATAAAAGGAAAAAAATAAAAAAATGTGTTTATTGATGTTTGAATGGCTCACACATGTCACCTGTATTTCATATGCATCAATAATCTGATAATACCTTAATAAGCATAAGTTATGGAAGCTTAATATTCTTTCTTAGCAACTCTGTAAAATTTCTATGATAGTTGCCTGTACTAGATTATTTCAATTAGTTCCTATTTTGATTTATACAGAAATATTTACTAAGCTATAATTTTAAAATTTTTATCACATAATAAGCTTCCGAAATAAGAAGTACTTACTGCAGTTTCATTAGGTTGCTTAATCTTAAGAAATGTAACTAGACACCCTGTGCCCCAGCCATTAATCTATAATATGTGGTTGATGATTGCATTGGGGCAGTGTGTACTGCGGATTAAAAAGTTAATTCACATTAAATACTCTAAAAACTGCTACCCTAGGCTGGCCTCATGAATTTACAGGAAGGAAAAAAAAGTCATTCAAGCCTAAAACTGCACATTTAATCCCTATGTCCCACATGGTGGAAGGAGAGAATGGAATCACAATATTTGAAGCTGTCTCTGAGCCCCATGAGCACACTCTGAGAAGCACACTCTGGTGCATATATGCTGGCATTCACATACAAATATACATACACACATACACACATACATACATACATGCATACATGCATACATACATACATACATACACACATACATACATACATACATACATGCATATATGCATACATACATACACATGCTTGCACATACTCAAATGATAAATGCACTATATGGTCTTTAAGTATTCCCCTTTTTCCTTACTTGTAAACTTGATGCAGGGATTACCTCTTTTGTTTATTTTTATTGTAACACTTCATTAAATATATTTTAGTTAGAATGAGGTCAGGCGACACAAACATTGGCATCTTAGTTTTACTTTAATATTTTCCCTTCTTACTGTAATGGTGCCGTTTTGTGAAATTGTGTCTGTCTCGCAATGAGAAGGAACAGTATTTTCTCTAGTGCACTGTGACACTCATGCAATCACTTGATGGAGGAAGTGGTTTATGTGTCATGGTGAGGTGCTTAAGTTAGCTCTGCCTCTAGCAATATCTTCCATACTCTATTTCTGCAGCAAACGTGGGTTCCTCTAGTGAAAAGCAGTGTTATGATGTCATTTAGAAATGCTAACTCTTAATAATGCTAATTCACCTCTGTCTCTAAGAAGGCAATATTTTTGTAAGCGATTAGCACTAATTTCTTAACACAGCAAAGAAGCCATAACCATTATGCATTTTATAGTCATAATTTTTCTATTGGTCTTATCATATGAATAAGCAGTTGAGCAGTTTTGTTGAGCAGTCAACCTAGGTCTACAGAAACTGAAAAGCTCAACTAACAAGCAATAAATAGAAAAGTCTCTGATGCCACATAACCTATTTTCTCCTAAATATGTTACTATTTCCCTTCAAGTGACTATTATAATATATTTACCTCTGATTCTAGGGCTGTAGCCTATTCACATGTTTTGACTATGCTAAAAACCCCTCCTATTGTATCAGTTCAACTCAATTTTTATGAAGCACATTTATTTTCATTTAACATAAGCTCAGAACTGGATGACTCTACACCATAGGGAAAACAATGAGCATTAAGTTCTGTCTATGCAAGAATGATACAGAAGAGCACAGTCTTTGCAGGTAAATATAGTGGAAGAAATAGAAAACAAAACTAATTGCTAACAATTAAGATGTATTAATTAAGTGTTAATATGAGAACAAAAATCGCTGTGATGTGTAATTTAAAATGGATAGGCAAAGGACTGAAGGGGTGACTGTAGGAACAAGAGAGCTTCTACATTAGCATGAGAACTTAGTTCCAATCCCCTGTGCACAAGAAAACTGCTAGACACCATAGTGGGAATTCCTGTAATGTCAACACCAAGAAAAGCAGATGGTAGTATCACTGTGACTTTTGGGCCAGTCAGTTTAATTCCAGGTCTGTGAGAGACCCTTGCTAAATAGTGATAGAAGAAGACACTCATAGTCTTCCCTTTGCCTCTGTGCACATAGAGCATAAATCAGCAAACACAGTTCTGCTTATATCACACATGTGCTCACTTGTGTAAGTACACATACACACGTGTGTGTGCACACACACACCCATGCACTCACAAGTTAATAAAATTAACAGGCAAGTATAAAAACAGCATTCAAACTAGTCTGGAAGTAAGAATGTATTCTGATGACATCAGATTTGTATCTGCATAGAATTCCTTTACATATATTTCCTACAGTGACTTTAGTATCATATCAGGGAACCATTAATTATTCAGTAAAGTTTCAGGACATCGCTGTTGGACTTAGAGGCTATGATTGTCTTTTCTTTCAAATTATAGTGAAAATAATAAAAAGAAATGCCAGTGTGAATGTTATGCAGAATTATCACTGAGATATTGTACTAGGTAGATCTAAACACTATGCACTCTATAACACTTAGAAAATTTTTGTGTGGGTTTTTAAATAATTTGCTTCCATGAATGTATACACAGTAAAACTGTTGTGTTGTGATAGGAATACTTCATTGTATTTTGGATTAGCTTATGTTCATAGGTTTTGTTCATCTTCAAAATATAAAAATATTTCATGAGTGAAACATTTTCATTTGCTGCTACCCAAACCTACACTAAAATTATCATAATTTGTAATAATTTGATCAATGATATTTTCTACTAATATAATTAATGAATTTTTCTCTTAATGTTGGAAATCATATGCATACATTGATAAATATATATGATACAGTGCATTATTTAGGATATGTGCCCCATGAAAGTTAAAAGACTTATTGTATTCATGAGTCAACTTTCTAAATTTTCTGAGCCCCCTTTCTCTCTTTTGCTATTATCCTTGCTTCTGAATTTTAATTCATCATTCTTTTCCTGTCAGCTGTCTGCACTGTTAGTTCAGGCTTTCCAAAATGCCTGAAGGGTACACTGTCAGCTGTAGATACTCAAGTCAACATGGTAATATCAGTTGATTTCTTACCCCACACAAAACACACACACACACACACACACACACACACACACACACACACTTTCACTATTTGGAACTATTTGGCATATTTTCAAAACATAACCTTTTGTCACTTTCTTAAGTGTCAGAAGTAGCACAGAATTTTTTCATCACATTGATGCCCCAAAATTATTTTTTAAGCTATAAAAATTTGGGAATGGGTATTTATATAAAAGTGTATTGAATCACGTAATTCTTAGAATGAACAATTTTAAAGTAACTGTCACTCAATTTTTTAAACATACATGAATGGAGGTGATTACAATTTTCTAAGATCATGTCACCAGTAGAGACATGCCATCTTATTAATGCCATGTCATTTTGAAATTGGGGTAAAAAAAAAAGTGAGATTTCATTTGTTTAAAGCATAAACACAAAGAAAATGAACTTCAAACAAGCAAATTCATTGCTCAAAATTAAGATGAAATATTTTACTTTCTCTCAAAGACACTCCAAAGTGTGTTTTCTTTGATTCATCTCTCCCAAACTCCCACATCTTTTGTCAAATATATATGCCAAATTTTAACATATATAATATTTTCAATTATAGTCATACCTGTGATTGTTTGTCTTGAATGTATGTATATATCAAAATACTATACAATTTAAAGAAAGCTATAACCTACTTCAACCAATAAGCCATATTTTTAAAAGTTTTTACTGTATGTGTATATATTAAAATATATGCAATTATGTGAATATATAAAACTACATATGTATGTATATGAAAATATACAACATACATATATATATGTATACATACATATATATGTAAAGATTCAGAGATATAATGGTTCCATGTATATATATATATATATATATATATATATATATATATATATATACCCACAGCCTCAAGCATTTTATACTATGCATTTGAGGGCACAATCACTTTAGAACCCAGATTTATAATTGGTCCCTCTGATAGATCCACTGTCATCAGAACTCATTAGATAATAGCATATTGAACACTAAAAAATAACCATTTGTTACCAGTAATGAAAGCAATAACAAGTCCACTCCATTTTCAAAATCTCTGGCACAAACATCTGGATTAGAAGCAGAGTGTACACACAAACCTAGAAGATTTCTCAGAAGAACAGAAATGTGACAGAAACTTAAAAATTCAGAAACCAAAAACTAGACCTGATGCCTTTCTTAAAATCAGGTCCAAGGAAATAAAAAAATGGGCAGGACTTAATCTCATAGGCTATGCAATGCTTATAATGAAGACGATCCATAAGAAGGAAGCACTGGAGGTCCCTAATTATTTTTAATGTATACTATTCTATTACTTGTGCTGTAGGCATTTGTTTATAAAAGCTCACCTATTTTTGTGATCATCCTAATGTATAATATCAGAAACAAGAATGTACTCAGTGTAGTTCCTCTCTCAAATTAATTTACCAGAGGGCCAGGGATCTCCCTGACTCAGCAGGTAGACATGCTTGGGCAAGTCTAATGATCTGAAGTCAATCTGAGGATCCAAGAAGGAAGAAGGAAAGAGCCAACTCTAGATTGTTATTCTCTGATGTCCACACTCATGTCTGCACTCTCACTCAAATACACCTATACACACACACACACACACACACACACACACACACACACACACACGATGAGTAAATAAAAAAATTAAATTGCCAGAAATGTTTAGATTACTTAAAGGTCATTGCTGTAAATATTATATTGCTCATCAACATAGTACTGTGCGGACACACAAGTGAGTGTGTTTTATGTGAATCTGAGCTTACACGAACCTATAGATGTGAAACCCAGACTTGCTTTATCATTTAAGAATATTAAAGTTTCATTATACAATCAGATAAGGATGAAATACATTGATAAAAATTATTCATAGGCTTTGAAAACAGCATTTTTATAAGAAATCTCACATGTTAAAATGCCCATTTGTTCATAACATACAGAAACAATGCTGTAATTTATTTGAAAGTATATGCTAGTCAAGGATACAGCTTAGAAAATTTAATAGTGTTCTAATTTTAAAAAAGTTTTATTCCACACTTTTACAAAGTATATTTCTTACATTTCTCTTATTTTTTTTCTTCTTTAAAAAAAAAAAAAAAAAAAAAAAAACTTCTGTACTTTTTCTCTCAAGGTCATATAGCCCTGTATCAGATAGCAGCAGAGCTTCAGTAATAACAGCAACTGCCATCTTCGATTAATGTAAGTGAATGCTGTTTTACAATTTTCATAGCTTCTCTCCTTTGCACCCATTTTGACAAGGAACATTGTTGGGTTCAATGCTGGATGCCCTCGAGGTGCCCCAGAGTTATTTTAACGGATTCAATTTGCTCTGCTTTTCATGTAAGCACAGCTTTCCTTCTTATACATTTCTCAGATACAGGAGAAACTATTTCTTACATAAAATATTGTTTAAACTTTACTCTTTAAATAAGTCTTCGTTATATAGACAATAGGATGGGGATTTCAGTGGTTTTCAAGACCAATACAGCAAAAATATCTGTTTACTCCAAGTCTCTTACTGTGCTTCTTCATGAATACATCAGTTCTCTCCGATTCCTCCCATGCCATCTATAGGTCAACAGCAAAGGGAAAAAAATAAGCTAGTTCACTTTTTTTCTCATATACTTTAAATTATGAACACCAGAGTAGTTTAATCACTCACTTTATAAATAAAGAACCAAAGCTATAAAAAAAATGTTTGATTAATTGCAAGGGAGCTCACTGACAGTTACAAGCAGAGGCATGTCTTAAACAATGCAATGGCTCAAAAAATGAAGGAAGACTATATGGCTCGGTAGCTATTCCAATCCCTCCTAGGCCTTCTAGATACATGTGACAGTAGGTCTTCTTCTGAGACTCCTAACCATGGGAGCAGGGGCTGTCTCTGACTCTTTTGCTGGCTTTTGGGAACCTATTCCTCATACTGGGTTGCCTTGTTCAGCCTTACTACAAAATGAGGCGCTTAGTCTAACTAAAGTTTGATAGACCATGTTTTGTCTAGGTCCATGAGAGGACTGCCTTTCTCTGAAAAGAAAGGAAGGGGATGAGACAGAGAGACAGTGGGAGGGAGAGACTGGGAGGAGAGGAGGGAGGAGAAAATAGAAAAAAGAAAAAAATGAAGGGATAATTAACTCTTTGAACTCTAACTCTGCTTCTCACATTTCATTAATCTCCTACCTCCTTTTATGATTTCCTAACTGAAAAATTATGGCTCATCTGTTTTTATTTCCTTGTCTAGGACTGATCTCTTTCCTATCTTATGGGCTCCCTTCTTGATTTCTTGGCCTCTATCTACACTCACTCACCCACAAACATACCTATCTAAGAGTTAAATTTTAGGGTCTGGTGCAAAGGACAGGTAACATGCAGTACATGTCTTTCTAAGCCTGGTTTACCATACTTAATAAAGCATTTTTTCAGATCCATTAATTTTCCTGGAAATTTCAAAACTTTTACACTTTTATAGTTAAATAAAACTATATGCAGGTGTGTCAGATCTGAGTCATATGATATTTATTTTAGGTTTGGGCAAGTTTCTAAATGTTTTCTATGGTGTATGGACCCGTATCTCTCATCTTGTACAATGGAAAGTAGACTAAAAACCTCCACTTTATGCCTACAATGCGGAAATTTAAGATGATATAAATATTGGCAAAAACCTAGCTTAATAGAATCCTAATAATATGGCATGGCAACTAGGATTAACGGTGTGATTATACAGAAATTTAAAAAATTACCTTTCTTCCTAGTAAGGAAACTGTATCCACAGAGTGGATAAACAGCCCACTGAACAGGAGAAAATCTTTACCAGCTGTACTTTAGTCAAGGGCTTAATATCTAGAATATGGAAAGAACTACAAAATTAAACATAGAAAACTGAACCACGTAATCTTTATGTCTAGTATGGCTAGGAGGTGGTGATGTTCACCTGCAATCCCAGCACTTAGGAGGCAGAGGCAGATGAATCTCTGTTTCAAGGCTAGTCTTCTGGTCTACAGAATGTGTTAGAGAAACCCTGTCTTTAAAAAGCAATAACAACAACAATAACAACAAAAAACCCAAATTAACTGAATAGACAGGTCTTCAAAGAATAAATACAAATTATATATATATATATATATATATATATATATATATGTATATATAATGTTCAACATTCAGAGCTATTAGTGAATTGTAAAGATCAGCCACTTGGATTTTCTCTCATTCCACTTTTGGAATGGACATCAAAGGAAGGCAAATGGCATTAAATGCTGACAGGCATGTGAGGAAAAGAGGAACACTTACTCATTACTAATGGGAAGAAAAACTAGGACATTAAATCCTGTACCTGATATTTCTTGGATTTTTCTTGCTGATTGTTTTGTAGTAAGATGTTCTAACACTGTCAGTTCTTATGAATAATTATATCATGGCAATTGGTAATTTTCAGAAGAACATGGGGGCAATACTCCTCAGCATTGCTTGAGCAATCACAGCATTGTGGAATCACAAAACTAATGTCATCTGAAGAGTTTACTACAATTACTTATCTTTTCCACATTGCTTCTAATAGTTACAATAAAAGTCTTAACCATGTCAGATATTAATCTGCATTATTTCTGAAAATGTGAGTAGAAATAATGAATTGGAACAAATAAGAAAGAATGAATGGAGTTAATAAATGAGGTTATATTCTCAAAGATTACCTTTTATCTTTGCTGTTGCATTCAGATCCATCAAAAGTTACTTTTGATGTAAGAGTCCAAGTGTCTTGGTTAGGTGCTTGTCTCAGAGTAGTGAAGTGAATGAGAAATTTTGTGTCCTCTCATTTGATGAGATTTTTATTGGGAAAAGTAGAATAGGATAGATTATGGCATGTGGCAAATCTCTGACTAGTACATGTTTATAGGCAACTAGTAATTAACTATTGCTGTTTTATAAATCATGGTTCAGTGGTTTATAGATTTTTGAGTTAATAGAGATCGATGGAATAAAATGGATAAAAAAGAAAAAATCTGTATCACATTGATATGCTAATATTTTCCGAAGACAAGCAGAATACAAAATAAACACATAGCAATCTGTAGCCTTGTGGTATGAAAATCAAAACATACTGAGAATGAAAGCAGTTAAGTGATAACAATCATAGTAAAATAAAAAAAAATCAAGTTATATTGGAATAAGTCTAACCAAGAAAGTGAAACCCTTATACAATGAAAACTTTAAGACACTGTAAAAAATATTGAAAACCATGTCAGAAGATGGAAAGACCTCTCATGGGCATGTATTGATAGGTTTAACATTGTTTTTATGGTCATCCTACCAAAAACATTCGACACAATCAGTGCAATCTATATCAATAGTCCAGTTAAAATTCTTCCCTGAAACTGAAAAACAATAATATTAAATTTCGTATGTAATATAAAAGATCCAGCATAGCCAACACAGTCATGAATAATAAAATCTGCTGGAGTTATTACCATCCCAGACTTCAGGTTACAATGCAGAGCTTTAAAATCAAAGCATCATTTTTTCTGGACCAAAACCAGACAGATTTCTCTAAGAACTATCTGAAATCATTGATATAATCCATAGACCAATAACCACCTGGTTTGACAAAGAGACAAATAAAACACATTGGAAAAAGGATAGCATTTCAACAAATGGCAGACAAACTGGATGGCTAAATGCCATAGAATGAATAGATCCATACTATAAGTCTGCACAAATTTCAACTCCTACATATTTAGACTTAAGCCTAAGACATTGCACCCTAAATCTGAAAGAAGAGAAAGTAGGAAATATATTTGAATCCATTAGCACAGGAAAGGGAATTCTGAATAGTACACCAATAGCACAAACTTTATGACCAACAATTATTAAATATGATCACATAAAATTACAATGGCCCTGTGGAACAAGAACATCCTCAATCAAGCAGACTACCTATAAAATGGGAAAATAATCTTTATCAGCTACACATCTGACAGAGGATTACTATCTAGGCTATCCTAAGAACTCAAAAACTAAATGTAAAGAAACAACCAACGTAAAAATTATAGCGTGGTACTAAAAAGAAAGTTCTAAAAAGTTGAAATATAAATGACAAAAAACATTTTAAATATGTGCAAAATATTTATCCCTAAGAGAAATGCAAATTAGAACTACTTTGAGATCGTATTTTACCCCGTTCTAAATGGCTAAGATTAAAAAAATAAAAAAAGACAAAAAATATGCTGTCATGGATGTGGGGAAAAGAACACAAGATTATCACAGATGGGAGTGCAAACATGAGCAGCTGCTACTTAAATCAGTGTGAAAGCTCCCCAAAACCTTAGAAATAGATCTACTGCATGTTGGAGGTGTACCACTCTTGGGCATATAACCAAAGGAATCTACATTCCACTGCTGATGTATTTTCTCATCCATGTTCATTGTTACTTTGTTCACAATAGCAAGGAAATGGAAACATTTTGAATGTCTGTCAACTGATGCATGAATAATGAAAGTGTGGAACCTTTACACTTTGAAATATTACAAATTTGTTAAAAATGAAATTATGCAATCCACAGTAAATGTATGGAGCTAGAAACTATCCTTCTGATTGAGGCAACCTAAATCCCGCAAGACCAATGTCACATATTTTCTCTCATTTGTAAATGTTAGCTTTGAAGTCTTCATATGTGTGTTTTATTTAGAATACAGTCACCTATATATAGCATTAGTATCTGCGCCAAAAATATGTGGCTAGTCAGGTCCTAAGAGAGAACCTAGCCCTATGACTCTGTTAATAGTGCATAGCGGAGCACCAAATATCTCCTTAGCACTGTACCCATAGATGAATGCATCTCTCAATCCTCACCAAAACAGCTTCTTTATGCAGTAGTTGGTAATTAAAATATAGACTCACCACTGAGCAAGCTACAGAGAAAAAAAAAAAAAAAGACTGTGGAATGCTCTGCCCTAATTGGGATATCTATATCACACCTCTCCTCCCAGTGTTCACATTAAAAAATAGCCAGAAAAATTGTGTGAGCCAGACTCAGTGAATTACTACATGGAAACAGTAGCTTCTAAGTACAGAAGGACAGTTGCACACATGAAGTCATAGCAGTGGTGACAGCATGCACAAGATGTGTGCAAGCTAATAAAATCCTAACGGTAGCTAAGTAAGTATTGGCAGCTGGTATCTACTGGGCGAGCGATGCTCAGTTTTCTTTAAGGGTGTGGATGTTATTATGTCAATCATGCTCCAGAGGAGGGTCAGACATAGAAGAGCATATGTGAAGCACAAATTGTTCTTTCTGGCTCTAACATCAATCAAGCAAACAAGGAGACAGGGTAGATGAGTAGGGGAAGGGTGTGAGTCTGGAAGAATTTGAAAACAGGGTAAATACGATCAAGCTACATTATATGAAGTCCACAGAAAACTAGTAAAAAAAAAATGAGAAAATATTTAAAATAGGCACTTTACTGTTTTCTTACTAAAATCATTCTTGAAATTAACAAATACACTTGTTTCCAACTGTAAAATACAATCCTCTAAACATACTTTAGGAGATTATATATGTATAAACCAGACATGTTATATTTAAATGTATTTAAAGATCAGCATGTAAATAGAAAACTTCATTTATATGCTGATATGCTATGCATTTAGAAATACAGGCATAATCTTTAACACATATTTCATAAGAAGTTGAGTTTTAAAAACAATGAACACTTGCACCGAGTGTGATGGTCTTGGAGCTCTTCTATCTCATTAGTTCTTTCTATATTGTGTCCACGTTACCTATTGTACACTACACATTCACACCAAAGTAAATTTGTACAATATATAATTAATGTAGTAAGCTTGATTTTAATAGTTTTCTCATTTTTTTCCAAGGATTTTTTTCACAGTTTCTAGCTTCATGCCTTCTATGTCAAGCAGAATAGTTAAATATGTGACAGTTTAAAAAGTTATTTTTATTTATGTGTGTGAGAGTGTATGCCACATGCAAAGAAAACCCAGGAGGCCAGAAGAGAGCGTTTGATCTCCCAGAGCTGTAGTTACAGGTGTTTGAAGCTAATCAGTGTGAGTGCTAGAATCTACCCTTGAGTCTACCAGAAGAACAGCAAAAGCATTTAACTGCTGATCTATCTTTCTATGCCTCATGTGATAAACCTTTTTCCATTATAAAAATATATTTTTTCTCATGTGTTTTTAATTTTTGTATCTCTAATTTAATCTCTCATTGTGAGGAATAATTAAGTCTCTTCCAAATTAAATTATGTGTTGGTGCTTTAATTTAAACTAAAAGTATAAAATGAATAGACACTCTTTAAATCATAATTATGGCCATCATTAAAGAATTCTAATTACATCTATAGATGAAGAACTGTACCAATGTACTATTTCACATCATATTTATTATCATTATGATTATTGATACTGCTATTACAATTTAAATAGCCTCATCCATTTTCTATTGTCTTTCTGCAAGTCTGTAAATGAAAATAAATTACATTATGATGAAAGTACCAAGTCTATTTTCTTTGGATTCCATAATTTCATGAACAGGAATTGTGACTTGGCATTAAAATATTTTCACTGTTAAACAAATGCTTTATTATGCTTTAACTGGATATTCACTTACTTTATCTGAGCCTGTCTTTTAAAATGCTTTGTCTAAAATGAAGATAATGCCTAATTCATGGAGACCAAAGTGGACTGAGTAAGTATAGATAATGGTTTAGCTAAAGTTATTCCACATTAGTAACATACTAACAAATGATCATTTTTAGTTTCAAAATATCCTACTTCTTATTCATTCAATAATTGTTCACTTGTTAAGTTACTTTTGATCTATGGAATACTGTTTGTGATTTGAATATAATATGCTTAAAAAGGATCATACGATTTTTTTTTCTCTATTGGTGGCATCCGGCATCCAGTTATTGAGAAATTCCTGGATCCTGTGGTATCTAACCTAATCATTGAACATCTCCCTTTATGGATTACTTATATAATATAATGGCATTGTTGGCAGGTAGATATTATTTGAGTACGTAGGTTACCAGATGCATAACCCAGAAAATATTCTTATTTCTAGCTTTCTTGTATCTTTCTTGCTCTTCTTTTTTGGCTTCTTTGAAGTGGGCAAGTATGCATCACTATGGTCTTGCCACCATGACACTTATTTAAGCTCAGAAACATGAGAAGATCGGGCATTTGACTGTGGATTGTAAACTCTGAAACATAGAATGAAAATGAATCTGTTTTTCTATTAAACTGTTCATGTCAGATATCTGTTGTAACATGACACTGATATATACAGCTATTCTTTTCTTTATTTTTTTGTCTTTTAATGTATTCTTTTATTCTTTGAGATTATAATATATTTTCATCATTTCCCACACCTTTTTCTTCCTTCCAAAAACTGTCAACAAAATGGCCTCCTTTTTATTAATGTTGTTTTATATATATATATAGTACACCGTTATCATTCTTTATAATGCTGCTTATATGTATTCTTTCAGGTCTGACTATTTGGTATTGCATAACCAATCAGTTTGCTCTTCGCTGGGGAAGACTGTTTCTCATGCTTTGAGTATCCCTTAATTGCCTTATGATCTTTGTGTAGGCCTGAGGCTACATGGCCTTTCCCCTTTCTACTTTGACATGTCTATCATTGTCCTGGTTCAGCTCTTGTTTACGTAGTCTTGTTGGTGAGTGTGTTATGGTGTAGCTTCACTTCTAACATTATTAGGAGATACAAACTCGGAGAAGACACACTGTTCCTCTGGCTCTTAAAATATTTCTTCTTTCGTGACGTTCCCCGAACCTTAGGTGTAGGAGTTGTTGTTTAGATGTATCCATTGGGGTTCGACCCTAAAGCTATACATTTGATTGGTTTTTATTTTCTATAATAATCTCTGCTTTCTGTTGCAAAGAAAAGTTTCCTTCATAGGGGTAAGGACAATATGTATATGTTTGTATGAGGACAAATATTTAGGTTGCAGTTTGGGATTATGTGTGGTTTAGTACAGTGGTAGCTGTGGGTCCTACTCCAAGACTATCCATGACTTCACTAGCCCTGGGTAGTCAGCCAACATTCCAGGACTAGATTTGGTTTCCTTCTGGGGAACATATTTTTTAGGGTACTTGGCAAGAATTTTCTGAAAATAAGGACAACTGGGAAAGTGAGTATAGATAAAACCCTGTGGTAATGAAAATTATAATAAAGATTAATTTTAATGCCTCTGGTAATAACAATGATAAGATTCTTATGAATATAATGGTGTGATTTTTACTTATGTAATCTTTTTTGTGTATGTACCCTACTATGTATTTTATTATTAGTAATCAGCGATATGTCCATGTCCTAATATTCCAGAGTTTCTTACATATTTCCTGGAAGAAGGAGTTAGGATTTTCTTATCTGAGTCTCCTCCATAGCATATAAAAATAGAAGAAATAATTGAAACAGAAAATTATTTAAAATAAGTATAAAAAATAAGTATAAAGTGTCCAGTTTTTTATAGGTATGGCTGTTCCTTGAAAATGTATAGAATCCTAAGTTTCAGTGTGGCATGAAGTATACATTGAGGGATCTTGCATCTATTTGGATGTTGCCTTGTCAACCTGGGCTGTCTTTAGCATGACTTCTAAGAAAAATGAATGCTTAAGTGTTTCAGGAAGATCTGCCTCTCATCTATTAAGCACTTGTCATTTTTGTTTGTTATGTTTTTCATTACTCTAAATTAAAACCATGACTGTCAGATATAAGATTTTAATTTTCTTTATACAACTGACAAAATGAGCTGGTGGTATCAACTTATAATTCTAGACACTAGGAATCTTGGTTAAAGAGCATCAAAAATTCAAAGTTTGATTGGTCTATAGGGTGAGCTCAAGATCAGCCTGAGCCTCTTAGTGAGAACTTGTCTATAATAAAACAGTAAACGAAGAGGATTTTGAATATGGTTCAGTGACAAAATATTGGCCTAACATTTATGAAGCTCTGGCTCCAGTCTCTAGAACAGAACACCAAAATGAATGGAACATAATTCTGACTTGAACTGCACACCACCTTCACTTATAACTCAGCTATGACATGAAGTGGTTAGGCAAGACTGAAGTAGCAACAGAAAGAGACAAATGAAGAAGGAAACTCACAAACAAACAAAAAATTGATCTGGGTCATTTGCAAATATGTTGTGGTTGTCTGATTGGTGTCTTGTGGGACTCCTAAAAATGAGAGCAGGGGTGGTCTCTGACTCTTGTCTGCTTTGAGGAGCCTTTGCCTCCTATTGGGTTTCTGTGTTTTGATATGAGACATGTGCCTAGTCTTATTGTAGTTTGTTAGGCTGTGTTTGGTTGATATCCCTGGGAGGCCTGCTCTTTCCAAAAGGGAAGCAGAGAAGTGAATCTGGGGGAGAGGGGAGTAGTAGGGTTAAAGACCTAGGAGAAGGCGAGGGAAGAGAAACTGCAGCCGGGATGTAATATCTGAGATAAAAAAAATAAAATAATAAAATCTGTTAAACAATATTGCAAAGTGTGAATTTTCTTCTATCTCTTCTCCCTGTTTTTTAAAAGTATTGCATTCTTACTGTATACCATTTTACATGAATGTTCCATAAATTTAGATCTGGAATAACTTAGTTCACACTATGGTTTTCAATTTTATTCTATAATCTCTTGCTTTGCTTTTTTTTTCTAAACGTGAGAATATACATCCTTGAGGATAGGTAATACTTCTATTTTGTTCTAACTTTCACATAAATATCTTTGGCAGAAAAATAAAACAATAAAAGTAACTACATAAAATATAAATAAGGAGGAAATGCTTTTATGTTTCAGAATACAATATTGTGTCATGACATTTTTTCCTGTTGTAAGCTAAGTTTAAATAGCACCACTCATTTAAGCATTTTCTATGATTTTTATGAATAAATACATAAAAATGTGTGTTCCAAGATTATCATGGTTTAAAGATAGAAATTAAATTCAATGTTAAGACATCTCAGAATTTGGAAGAGATACTTGATTTGCTTGTCCTTTAGGTACATGGTAATGAAATGAAAGTGTGTAAAGTTACAGATGTAACTAAGCAAAGATTTAAAACATTTTGTGTTAACTTTTTTAAAAGCCATTTTGTATTTTGTGACCAGAGGGCTTTGGAACTTGTGATGGTTGTTCTTGTTTGCCATCTTGAATGGGCATGAAATCAAATCCAATGGGCATCTGGTTGGGTCTTTGAGACTATTTCCTGGAAGAAGTAATAGAATAAAGAAGCCCCTTGCTAAGAATGGCTGGCACCTTGTTATGGAGGCCCAGGCATAAGGCAGTTCTGGGGAAAGCTGTTGCTCATTGGCAGTTCAAGTCTGTCCATGCTAGTAAATACATCTGCTTCTTCACAGCTCTTGCTACCATCCTCCTATGATATATGAGCTCAACTTCTTCACCATTCCATTATAGACGGAAAGCTGGTGGCTTTTTGAGAAGTTCACTTGTGTACAATGCCAGTTAAGGATACTAAGGCATCCAGTCTGGACTGAGCAGGTATCTGGCACTTGGCCTTTCCAGTGTGCAGAAAGTCATTGTTGAACTATTTGGCATGTATCAGAAAAAACTAATCTGATAAATATCCTTCTTAATACAAATTCATTCTATTGATTCTCTTCTACTAGAGTACATAGACAAGGCGGTTAAGAGTGTGAGTTGTGAAATAATAAATATAGGAGTTCAAATTCAAATTTTAAAAAGTTTATGTTAGTTCTAAGAAACATTTATAGTTTTAGAGGCTTGGAAATTTTCTGTGTATGTAAGGATAATTGCAATATAGAACTTTTTATAATTATGTGAAACTTTACATAAAAATACTTTTCACTTGCTTTTCCATGATTATGCCACATTATTTCTTTTTTTTTGTTTTTGTTTTTCTTTTTTTGAATTTATTTTATTTTATTTTACAATATAATTCAACTTTACATATCAGCCATAGATTCCCCCGTTCTCCCTCCTCCTGCCCCGCCCCCCTCCCCCCGGCCCACCCCCCATTTCCATCTCCTCCAGGGCCTTGACTCCCCTGAGGATTGAGATCGACCTGGTGGACTCAGCCCTGGCAGGTCTAGTCCCCTCCTCCCAGGCTGAGCCAAGGGTCTCTACTAAGCCCCAGGTTATTTCTTTTAATTAAACTCTATAATAGTTTATGAAAATTCAATATTATGAGAAGACTTTAATTATGTTTGTTGTATATACAAAATGATGTCCAGAATATAGAATTTTGCTATGTTAAACTGAACCTATCCACATATTATTTGAGGAAGAAGCTAAAACGATATTAGCAGATATAAAGCTTAAAAGATTGGAAACTGAGAAAGAACCAGTTCTTAAACTAATGGAGATGAATGTAGGATGGATTCTTTTGAGGCCATAGCTAAGTAGGAAAAGTGCCAGCCATGCAGACAGGAAGACCTGAGTTTCATCACCAGCACCCACAAAAAATAAATTATTAAATAAAACAAATAGCTGTGCTGGTGTATGCTTGTAATCCCAGGACTGGGGAGCCTGAAACAGGACTTTTTGGAGCTCTTTAGCCACCAATTAAAGTCTATTTTGTAAGCTTGAGACCAATGAAAGACATTTCTTTAAAAAAAAGTTGAGAGTTTCCTGAGAATAATACCCAACACTTATTTTGTGCCTATATATGCATAGATACATATAAGCAAATGTACACCTTTGTATTCATGAACATATACATAGACACACACACACACACACACACACACACACATACACACACACACACACACAAAATCAAGATGCACAACTGGTCAAAATTCAGAGAAGAACTGACTATGGAGTACCCAAACTCAATTGCTATATCTACAGTGAAAGAAATAAATGATCTCAAAACTATTATTATTCTACTAACTAGAGTATATTTTCTTTTCTTGGTATTGGACCAATTGGCATGTGACACCCCCAAATTATCCAAAGGAATTTCCTAGTGTCTTTCAAGGTTTAGGCAACTGACTAATGACATAAACATAGGCTCTTTGTATGCGGTATGAAGTACACAGGTGCCTGCTGTCTTTTCTCCCCATCCCTTATCCTTCCGATCTCCGTTGTCCTTTCTGTTTCTATTACAGTTTTCTCTTTGTTCTTCTTCTAACAGTAGTGCTGTGTAGATGTACTTGATACATCTTCATAGGAGAGTGTTTTAGATATGGTGTAATCCCAAAGGTTTACACTTTAAAATGAAAATTGGACACTATTTTACTATATATACACATGCTACATGGAAGAACTTACAACTTGGGATTATAAAATTCAGAGGCTTGGTAGCTATTACATCAGATACTTTTGTTGTCTGTGTGATTTAGAAGACATGGTAGAAGATTCCCAACAGGGAGAGAGTTTATTGTAATGTAATTTATTTATAAAGGCAGTAATGTTCTTTTAAGTTGTATCTTTTCTGAGCAACCTAGGAGCAGGAAACAGGAGGATCATGAGTTTGAGGCAACTCAGAGAAATAGAGTAATACTGTCTCAAACAATAAAGAGAAATCATTGAATATCAAATAATTAAAAAATAGAATTCTAATTAGGAAATTTCAAAATAAATTGTATAAATAGAAAATACATTGTAGAAAATGTACAGCAGTAAAGAAATTCTAATTCTTTCATTATATTAGTTATAATATCATAGGTTAAGGAAGAGTTATGTGTTCGCTATAAAACTTTGTCATGCAAAGATTGTTGGTAGTTTGCACCAAAGTGATTTTTAATTACCCTCCTTTAATGTTGAATGTGCTTAAAAGGATATACATATTTTAAAAAGAGAAATTATCTATTTGCATTCCCAAATGTTTGAAAATAAACTGAGAAAAGAAAAGCATGCTGGGAAAGTCAAAAGGTTAATTAATTTTTTTTTTCAGTTCTATCTATTTTCATGAAAAACTATACGGCCAAGTCTTTCTTTCATCAGAGTACAGCTAACAATGTAAGGACGAATTTGAATTACTCTGTAATCAACTCATGATTACCATGAACAAGGGACATAATCAATACCAGGCCAGATTAGATCACAGTCAGTGGAGAACCCTTAACCTCCACTGCGTTTTGAGATCTCTGCGTCATTTGACACTTGAGAGACAAACATGGAAAATTAAAGAGAGAGTAAAGTGAAAGAGAAGGTCATTGGCATTAATTGCTTTCACCAATGTCCTAATCATACAGAGAAAAAGTGGAAATGCCTGAAAAACCTTTTGTGAATGTTTGAGATCCTGTTCTGGCAGTATTGTTATTCTGTTTTGGTTTCTTTTGTCCCCTAATGTAATGATTTTAAAACACCTTGTGTCATAGAATTCTAATGACAATAACCAGAGTGCCAAGAGAGTCTGTTAGTGTCTATGTGTTGAGAATGGAAAGAAAAGAAATAAAACAAGAGAAAATAAATTGAAACTAAAATAAATTACGCTAAAATGTGTATTTTATAGATATTGGAAAGGTTGTATGTAATTCTAAGAGGAGGATTGGAAAACAGGAATTACAAACAGTAAGTGGTGTGGATGAGTATATCATCTTTTTTTCCCTCTATTTTTACATAAATATCTTTTTATATCTCTGTTTGTCCTGGAGCTCCCTATGTAGACCAAGCTGGACTCTAACTCAGATATCTACCTGCCTCCTCACTGGGATAAATGGAGCAATCTACCATGCTTGGCTTCTAGCCTAGCATCTTAAAACATAACATTGGTGTGATTAGACAATGGTTATAAATACAGTAATATATCTAAACATTTGATTATATATTACCATAAAACATATACTATCAGGTTTTTAATAACCTCTTATGGCATTAGTACCACCATTAATAATAAGCATTAGTAAAACCTCAAAATAATATCAATAGTCTGTTGAAGCTTCTGATACCACAAAATGATAAAACATAGACAATTAAATTTTTAAAGACTGATAAAATGTCTGTTCTTTTTCTCTTTCTCATGTCTCAGTAGAGGTCTCATGACTCTAGGAGCAAATTGTTCATTCTTTGTACATATTCCCTGGCATCAGTGATAAATTTGAAATTGTGAAGGAAATCAATATAACTGATGGTAAAAGTTTGATTGTCTTTCTCATGTTTCATGTACCTTAAATTCTCAATTCCACTCTTTGTCTATGCCTCCAACCCTAATGTTCAGGATATGCATGAGATGTTTTTAAAATAACTATCTATTTTATGTCTCAATCTTGAAATAACACTGTATACTGTCAAGTAAAAGAAAGTAATACTATTTGAATGAATACTTAACAAATTTTTTATACTTACTATGATCATAAAGGTGCTTTTCACAGAATCACCCATTACACTCAAGCTGTGTTAGCACCTGCAATATTCCCAAATTCAGGAAGCTCAACTGGATTATTAAAATTGAAAAACAAACAAACATGAAATAGTTAACCAATTTTACATTCAGTTATTTATTAGAAAAAAGATATGCTAAAGTAAACATATCATATCATCTATAACCCTGAATGATGCATTTCAGTACAGTGATTGTACTAAGCAAACAAGTTAAAGTCAAAACAATGGAGTAAACAACACTAACAATTTTATGTGGCAGATTCTGAGTTCAATGTGTACACATAAAGTTTTAAGACTCTAAATGTTGTGGTATTTATGCTAAAATGCCACTGAGGTAATCTAGACAATAAATGAAATAATCCACATGTAGAATGGGACAAAAGATCAGATCTATGTAACTCTGAGTCATGGCTTTCCATATTATGAGAGGTTTTGATATGAAAATTTTTAACACTTCACAATGTACACCTAAGATACAATTTCTTTTTTCTCATGTAATAATCTTCAGAAAATACTATGAAGTAGGCAAGATACCAGTGTTACAATATTAAGGAAATTATTGCTGGAATTTTCTCTATAACCAATAGATTAGGCAACTAGAAAACGCTTCCCACGATTCCTCCGGTTAATTAAGCACATGTTTTCCTAATGCATTTTTAATCAATGTAAGTTTCCATGCAAAGAACGTTCCCACTCCTGAGCTTCATTCTCTTCACAAACATATGTCTCTTTTAGAGAATAAATTCTGTCTTCCCATACATACAGAGCTTCAGAGTAAAAATTTCCCCATTAAAGGATTTTTTTTGTTTGTTTGCTTGTTTCCTGCAGTTTGGAAAATTAGAAAATGACTCATCAGAGTCTTCCATCTGTTACATGAACAGCTTACAACATAGATGAAGTTAAATAACATATAATTAAATACTTTAAAAAGATATCTTGTAAATCACATTAACATGTAGAAACATAACAAAGAAACATATTAGTTAAACTAAAAACTCCCACAGGGTTTATGGAATAATTCTACTAGTAGTTCTGGAACTCAGAGACTTCTGGATTATGATGTCACAGTTCATAAATAAATTTGACTTATTAGTTAATTTTTCATACAATATATATTGGTAATATTCTTTCTCATCCCCCAACACTTCACAGATCCTCTTTATCACCTATCCCACTCAACTACATGTCTTTCTCTCTCCAACAAACAAAAAAGAAAATAAAACAAACTAAAGAAAGACACAATATGACAGAAAAAGATAAAACAAAACCATACACCCACACGAAGAAACATAGAGTATGATTTTTGTTTGCCAACTACTAGGCATGGCGCTTACCCTGGAGTATGGTTGATATATCCAGTGTGACTTCATTTTAGAAAACCGACTTTTTTTATTTCCCAGAATATATCAATTGGAAATAGCTTCTTGGTAATGGTTGAGACTTCATGCCCATTCTGTTTCTCCCTGTTGGAGTATAGTATTGTTTTAACCTGTGTAGACCCTCTGCATGTTATCTCAGTCTCTTTCAGTTCATATGTGTATTAGTCCTGCTGTGTCTTCATGATGATAATTTCCTTGGATTCAGCCCCTACCTCTGGCTCTTACTATCTTTCAGTCTTGTCTTTGTCATAGAACCTCGAGCATTGAGAGAAGAGGTTTGAATATATATAAATTCATGTCTTAGTGCTCAAAAGTCTTTCAGGCCTTCACATTTTCAGTTGTGGAACTCTGGAATTGCTACCTGTTTCATGATGGAGCATTACTGATGAAATTTAAGTGATGCTCTATTCTATGGGTATAGTGGTATATTATTAGGAGTTTTTTTTTTTTTTTTTTTTTTTTTTTTTTTTTTTTTTTTTTTTTTTTTTTTTTTTTTTTTTGGTTTTTCGAGACAGGGTTTCTCTGTGTAGCTTTGCGCCTTTCCTGGAACTCGCGTTGGTAGCCCAGGCTGGCCTCGAACTCACAGAGATCCGCCTGCCTCTGCCTCCCGAGTGCTGGGGTTAAAGGCGTGCGCCACCACCGCCCGGCTATTAGGAGTTATTTTTATTACTGCATTCCTTTAGCAGAATGAAAGTAGAGTTTTCTTTTAGGGCCCATGACCTATCTAGTCTCTTGTTGTTGTCCACTTTAGCAGTTTTGGGGATGGGTTCCAGCTCATGTAGTGGACATGTGATTCAATACACAAGAAGTTAGTTACTGTCATTTAAAATTTTAAATATTTATATGGCTATAACATATATTGTAAAATGTTTTCCTGAAATTTTCATAGAAAATTGATCCTTTGAATGGCAATATATAGAAAAACAATCTTTAGAATACTCAGGTTAAGTGAACTTTCATTTGAGTTCCTCACAAGTTGTACAAGATCTCTGTATAAAACACATCAACAAAACATTCTGTTTTTGCTAACTCTCCAAATATTTCAAGAGAGTTTTGCTCTTCCAGCATGGGCTTAGGCATAAATGAATGCCTAATGCATTTCCTTCCTACATCTATCCCTTCAAGGATACAAACAAACTTGGCATTAGTACCAGGAGTATTTTCACTTTCTACATTCAGTTTTTCTTTCAATGAAAATTTTCCCTGTCATGAGCTGCACTACACAATTTTTCTTTACATTTTAACTGTAATTTATTATACACTTGTGATTTCTTTATAACACATTTTTTTTCTTGATTTTCAGAAAAGTCTTCAAAAGTAGACTATCAATCACTGAACATGTATACAAAGAAATGACCTTCAGGTCTGGATTCTTTTGTTCTCCATAATTTCTCTCTCTCCTTGAATAAAGTTTTCAAGGTGGCCTGAGTTTTTTGTGTTTCTTGTTTCTTCTTTCAATTTTGCTGTGGAGTTCTGAATGGAAACAAAAAGGTATCATTCATGTACATTTATTTATAAATAGCATATTTATGTTTACATATGTACGCATTTCACAGAGATATAAAAATGCACAAACCATACACATACACACACACACACACACACACACACACACACACACACACACACACACACATACACTCTCTCACTCATTAACATATACAACTTACCCAGTAATGAAGTAATAATTTAGCTTCTTGCTAGTTTTTTCTTTATTCATGTTTCTCTGTGAGTAGAAGATGAGGATGAGAAACAAACATTGCAATAATTAGAAAATATTTGCATGCTTGTGTATTTATTTTACAAATGTTTTCATGTTTTGAATACAAAATTATAGGATCTAATATGTGACTCTTTAACTATTTGAAATAACAATGTTAAAAATAGCCTCATAAAGGTAGAAAGTGAAAATCAAATAAGACTTAACTTTGAGTTGGTTTTATTTTTACCATTTAAATTTTCAACACATTAAGAATAAATTTCTGAGTATAACTTTCACCTGAAGGTAGACTATACCCATTATGTTTAGACAAAATTTGTAGTTTAGACTCTTTATGCTAGATTATCATGTATTAACTCACAATTGCACTTTCTAGTAACTAAGTACAACAGTGTTTTAGTACTCATATTGAACTTAGTAAAGTCTGGTAAATATTTTCATAGTCACTTTGAAACGCCATCAAGGGATGCCTAGCATCTTACTGAGGCAAAACGTTATGTTTGTCTGTTCTCCTTTATCAAGGTGATGAAAGTCAGGTTATGAGTTAGATGAGCAGGCAGAAAAGTGCAAATCTACCTTTATTTCAAACACCAAAAACTCTCCAACTTTATTTTCAGGACTAGTCACTTAACCTCAGCTTGCTTTCCAGGAAGTAGGTAAGTACAACGCATCTGTTAGGATGAACAACAACAACAAAAAATAATAAAGTAAGGGTGAATACATGATAAGTCTAGCTTGAAACAAACCTATCTTTTTGTCATATACCCAGATTCTAAACAATTGACCATTGTACTAAATATTTTAATTTTAACACTGATTAATGAATGTTTCCTTTTGTGTAAATCTTTTAATGAAGCCTTTTCTTACTTACCTATTTACATCATTGTAGTTAACATTTATAATGTCAATATCCAGCAACTTATTGACTTCTCTTTGGGATGTTGATTTCTTCCTAAATTATATGCTAGAATTCTATGATGATCTTGCAGATATTTTAATATAAGGAAATATATATATATATATTTTTTTTTCTTTAGTTTTTTGAGACAGGGTTTCTCTGTGTAGCTTTGCACCTTTCCTGGAACTCACTCTGTAGTCCAGCATGGCCTCGAACTCACAGAGATGCGCCTGCTTCTGCCTCCCGAGTGCTGGGATTAAAGACGTGCGCCACAACCGCCTGGCTTAATTGTCATAGCTTTTAAAGAGTCATTAATAATGTTTCTTATATGTGAGGTTTGTTCATAGGCTATTTTTTTAAATCAATAACAAGTTCTGTTATACCTCTTTTTATAACAGTTGAAAAAAATCTATCATAAATTCTTTGATTTTAGTTTGGTTATTTTAATATCTTTTGCATCATTGTCTCTGACACACTGAACAGACACATCTTATTATGTTGATTCTTAGCCACAGGTCATTTTTCTCCTCTTTTATCTAGAGCACTCTAAGGAGTTAACTTGAATGGTAGAGTCAACACTTTTTAAAGTGCCTATTATGCTCCAAGTAACAAGATGTGTGCATCAAGTACTAGGACCCACTTGATGAATATATAGTCAAAGAGATAAACCATTTAAATATGCATTTCTTTTATTGTTTTATAGCTCAGCAGAGTTGATTTTCAAAATTGCATAGTAAAAAAGAATTATGTTCAGAAATATGAGTAAATCTCTTTTATATATGCATGGATTTGGTGATATATATATATATATAATTCTGAAAAAGTCATTTAAAATGATTTATTTAAAGGTATTAAATATGCTTAAAATCATTTTAATGTGGTTTGAAGCAGAAGAATAAATAAATATTTGATATATATGTTTGTTTGTTGAAAACTAGAGTTGTCTGGCAGGTTCATTTTATAGACTAGAACAAGGATGGTGTTTGTGTATCTAGGGCTGGGGAAAATCAGGCTAAGATTAAAAATTCAGTATGCGATATTCCATAAATGAATAATCGTATGTGATGAGTAGCTACTTCCCTACATTTACAGTTAGACTGAAGAAAAGACAAATTCTCGACATATCAGATATAGACAGACTGATAAAATCAATGTTGGAAGCCCATTGCCAAATGCCAATTCATAGACTGAATCTCCTGATTTCCATTCGCCATTAGGTTTGTACTATTTATCAAAAGTCTTGTTTTCAGTTACAAAGCTCTTGTATATAAGAAAGCTACACCCTGGCCCATTTCTAAATCTAATCCTACAAAGTAATATACTTTCCAAAGACTTAACTGCTTTACATATTTATGAATTTCTCCACAGGCCCCCTAAGGGATTCATTTCTCAATTGTGTCATAAGACACCACAGTGCATGCTTGGCTTATTTTTCCATCAAGTATTGTTTCACAGCTACATGGTGTTTTCTATTTGTCGTTGTCTAGAGCAAACTGCGGATGTAGCATTGACCCAGCCTGCTCACCGTGCAAGACTCATGCCTGCAAGCCCTGGGATCTGTAAGACTTAGCACTGTGTGTTTCTCTGTCATATCAGCAAGCTCATCTGCAGAAATACATTCTGACTGAGTAACCCTGAGGTAGACAGTGTTTAATTCTCCATTTCAAAATCTTCCAGGAATGGAAAAATGATTCAGCTGGAAGGCATCTGCCCTGTCAGCACCCTATTATCCTAACACAGTGTTTACTCTGTTGGTGGCTTCAGTTATCCTTACACAGTTTGATAATCATTCTGAAGCTGGCCTGGTGTATAACTTAACACAGGCTCATGGTGTGGGTAAACTTGGTTTTAACATGATACCTATGGATTTCCATCTATTTGCCTTCCTTCTATCTCTAGTCTTTTCATTTGTACCAATATACTCACAAAAATGTAACACACAAGGAAAAAGTTTTCAAAGACTGAACAGTCACTTGTTAATTGTGTTTAATGTTGTTTTAATCAGCAGGTACCACTGTGTTGAGTTCAATGTTCCACGTATCTACACACATTTAAAATCGTGTTTCAGTGTGCTTATAAATACCTTAATATATGTCAAGACTAAATAAAAATTAAGAAATCAGATTGTTCTTCCAAATAAAATGATCTTCCTCAGCAACTATTTAGCATTTTTAATTTTCATGTATATTTATAATGTATGCTGTAAATTGAGGTATTAATTTTAATAAAGAGAAAAATAATTTTTGTGACAATAGATTTTTCTAGATAGCTTGCTGTGACATTTAAACTCCAACAAAATAAAAGTCAAGTCACTGATTACAACCTTAGTGCATTTTCATGAACCAAAGAAATATATATACCTATACATAACATGCCATTTTCTTCTGGATGAACATGATTAAAATGATGAATGTTAGTAGAAACAGAAACATTTTTCATGGTATTGCTTCTAAATTTTTTAATCTTTAAATGCTAAATAATATTTTTGAGTTTGATTTCATGCTATTTGCTATATCACGTTATACTTTGACTGCTAATATAAATAATATCAAATCATGACTATATTGATTTTCTTTAGCACATTCCAAGAATCATTATCACAAATCTATTGTACCATGCACAAAATACATAAAATTCATTTGAAATAATATACTTATGTTTTTCTTTTTAAAGTTTCTTAACTACATATTTGGCAAAGGATTTCATACTGGATTTGAGAACTTTTTTGAAACTTACGTATTTGAAGGATCATATCCTTGATTTAATTAAATACTTACGTTGCTACTTGCCTTTGATTTTTTTTCTTCCTAGCTTCATTTTCATTTCAATGAACCATAGTTTTATAATATGCATGTCTACATGCCTATATTCATGCATTGTAATATATGAATAAGGAAAGAGAGTTCATATCATTTCCACATAATATTTACATATATATGTACATGTGCTTGTATATGTACATATGCATGAATGAATGCTTGTACATATGTTCATATGCATTCATTCATGCATGTATGTGTGTATGTATGTACATATGTATGCATATTTGTACATGTGTAGTGTATATTTTTGTGGGGTGAGTGGCCGTCTATGTGGTGTGTTTTGGGTGTTCAGATATTTTTGTGGTAAGTCTCTGGTATGTGGGAGTGTCTGAGTGTGTATGTGTGTGTATGTGTGTGTGTGTGTTATGTTTGTGTGTGGTGTGTGAATGTATGGATATTTGGATAGAAAGCTGTAGGTTTGTGGGTGAGTGTATATGTGGGTTATGTGATATCTGAGGATCACCATAGAAATCTACAACTATCTGGATAACTGGGTCAGTAGCTTCATGGTCAACTTCAGAGGTCAAAACATCAACAAGGCATGTTTGTTATGATGTTTTTGATTGAGATTTCTTACACATTCAATCCTTAGTTGGGGATGTCTGCAGATAATCTTTTGTTTGCTTTGGTTTATAGTTGTATCACCCCCTCTTTGTTTCTGCCTGGGGCAATGATAAAAAGAAAAGAAAGCAAGCAATATCAAGAAACAATAACAATTCAGTGTTCCTTGGCCATAAGGTTTCAGTACATGACTCCAGCCTGGAGAGTCTGATGTGTTCACTTACACCATGTCAGGAACATCACAACCTGTATAAAAGCCTGAGTCACTAATTTAGTGCAAAGACAATTTTATTCTTTCTCAACAAAAATAGAATCCCACTATCCTGTTCCTTTTCTCCAAAGCAGGAGGTAATACCAGCCCCTAAGGTGTTTAGTCCATAGGTCGGGGGTCTGTGTTGGATAAAAATTTCATGTAAGCATGAAAGTATCACCCCCAGAGAAGATCTGTCCTGAGAGGGAGGGATAGCTGGTGGCATTTGTCACACGTGCACACACACACCCACACACAATAAACAAAAAAAAAAGTCAAAAAAAGATAAATATTTGAGGATTTAGATAAACTGAGAATTATTTGAAAAGTATACAAGCATAAAATCACATTGCTATAAAATATAAACTTTTTTTATATTCATATGTCTCCTAAAATAAATTTAAGGTCTGAAAAATAGTAAATTTGTAGAGAACTTGCACAGCATTTGGAGTCTTGCTTTCATTTAGGAGTTCAGTATCACCCCTATAAAATTAGTCAATTTTAAAAAATAGCTATTTCACACACACACACACACACACACACACACAGACACACACACACACACACACACACACACACACGCACACACACACACACTTTACATGAAAAATGTTTTTCAATGTTTAATTTTTCTAGTGAAATTAAAAGTATGTGTACTACAAATGAAAATTTGGTTTTATTTTCCTTTAATATTTCTTTTAAATCCTATATAGTATTAACACTAAAATACCATCTATAAAATATTTCAGAAAAAACTAAAAACTAAATTCATAAAAAATCATCTATAAAAAGGAATTTTACCTCAATTTATATTCCAATAAAAATATTATCAATTTGTTTTGCATTTAAAATTGTTCAACTTTTACTATCAAAATATGGTAATAATACCTTACTTAAATGTAATACACTAAATAGATTATAATAGGAAGCTCATTATTTAGTCCATTTTTATGTACTATAGAGTAAATATAATTTATTTGTTTACAATTGCTTTAATTACTTGTTAAACTCTAACTGGATCCGTCATTTTACTGTTAAGTTATAAATTTATTTACTCCAATACTTACAAAACAAATATCTCATACTTGTTTTCATGCACAAATGCATTTAATAGTTTGAAGTTAATGTGTCATATTTGACTGCTCTTGTCATGTAACATCAATCATATTCTCTTCAGTGAGACATAATCTGATTTTATTTGATTTGTAATACTAAGAACATTTTATAAAAGGTCAAAGGAAATCAAGATAATGCAAGAATATTATGTTTTAACATAAACAAGAGTACTTGCTATTGAATAATTAGAATGAAAATTAGGAAGGCATTTTTTTTTTGTTTTCCTTATATTCTTCTTGTGTTTTTAATAAATGAATGTATCAGTTGAAAAAGGAAATTTGGAATAAAGTTATTTAAATGTATAAATGGTTATAGTTACATGCTCAGAGTTCCTTGACAGTTCCAAAACAGTTTTAAGGGATGATAAATGTTTAACATTTGCTAAATTCTTCATATAGAGATGAAAATAATTGTCTCTTTGAGGTGATAGTTAAATAGCATTTATTTAATCAATTCAGCTTTTTAAACCCATTCACTATGTAGTCCATTTTTAAAATTCTTTTTGCTATGTAGTCCATGCTAGCCTGTCCCAGTTTCCCTTCAGCTGAGTACATAGGCACGGCCCATGAAGCCCAGGGAAATTATAGTTTACTTTGTATAATACTTTAATTTTTGTTGTTTAGTCTAGATAAATAAAAATATTCTCTCCAATCCCTCTGTTTCTCACAGTTATTGAAGGCTCCTTTTTCCTACCACTGAATAGCACTATTCTTCCAACAGTCACTGCATTTTTTTCTTCCTATTACTTGGTAATAGATAAAATTTATAGTTATTAAGTAATACATTCCTGCACCTAACACAACAGTAAATGTTACTATTGTTAATAATATAGAAATAATTGCTTTCATGGATGAGGTTATTCATTAATGTTGAATATTGCCTTAGTCCAATTGGGTTATTAAAACTAATTGAGAATATTTGACTAATGTAACAATAGAAACTCATTCTCTATAGTTCCAGAATCTGTGACATCCAAGGTTAAGAAAAAGGCATATTTAGTCTCTGGCGTGGGTCTTGCTTTCTGGCTCATTGGAAAGTAAGCTTTCTTACTTCACAAAGAAGAGCATATTAATAATATCAAAATGCATGATGATGTTGTACTAGGTATTTTTCTTGTTTCCATAGACAAATACTTGAAAAGAAACTACTTAGTAAAGCAAATGTGTCTTGTGTCTCATACTTGAGGCTATGTCACTTTTCAAGGTAGGGGAGTTAAAGTGGTTGTAATGAGGGAAGGAATAATTCACCCTGCCCCTGTAGTCACAAAACAGCACAGAAAGGCAGTCAGCTGGGCTGTAAAATTTCAGTATGTATGGCCAACTTCCTGAGTGTTATTTTCTTCATACTTTGTCCCTTTGAGGTTTGTTTTTTGTATTCAAGATTTTGACTTTTGTTCAATATATACATTGCAATGATTTTCCACCACTGAGTAGGCTACCTACATATTCACTTGACTTTTTCCTTTGCAATAGAGAAACTATTTAGTTTCATGCAGTCTATTTTCTAATTGTTAGCCTTATTTCTTAAGTGACTGGGAGAATGATATCTGTTGTGGGTTTGTTATAGTCTGTACAATGTTGAATTATGTTGTCTCCATCAAAAATTTGGTTATAAATCTAAACAGAGTTTATTACATACTGACCAAGTTTCCCCTCCCTCTACTCCTCTTAGTACCCCCTGACACACACACACACATCTTCCCTGTAACCCAGATCCACTCCTTCTTCATTTCCCTTCAGAAAACAGTAAATCTCCCATGGATATCAACCAAACATGGCACATAAGAAGAGGCTCACACCATGAGAGGTAGAGGACATTTTAATAAGTAAATCAGATTATGATAGTCTCCTGTTCAAATCCCTATGGCAGTTTCCAATGTATTCATAGTGTAAGTGAAAATATTTCAGTTCCTTTGGTCCTACAACCCCTCAGCCTACATTTTCTATCTTAGCTTCTATTCTTCCCTAATCCCTCTGCCCTGGATAGTGTTCTTTGTAGACTCCAGGCACACAATAGCAAAATTACTAAATTAATGACATGATGCACATCATAAGCTATTGAAACAATGCAATAGAGGAAACTGACTCACAAATTAAAGAAAGAATTTACTCCTTTAATAGCTGAACTACTTTTATAATATTCTTAAAATCAACCTTAACTTTTATACTTAACTCTTTAAATTTAGGTTAAAATTAATGGAGTTGTAACAAAATCTATTTAGCAGATGAAAAGTTGCTGACAATAAAATGTAGAAAAAAATCTAAACAGAGTTCTCAAAAGGGAAATAGAGATGGATAATAAACATTTTAAAAAGTATTCAATATTATTAGCTACCATAGATTACTTTTTTTATTTCAACTCATTCTAATCAAGAGGAATGTTGTCATCAACCAAAACAATGGCAACAAATTCTTTTGAAAATGTGGATGAAAAGGAACAGTTATTTACTGCAGGATTCTCTGAGCTCAACGCAGTGTTTGACTGTGGGTCTTTGTATCTGTTTCCATCGGTTGCTGGATAAAGTCTCTCTGATAATTACTGGGCTAAGGCACCAATCTATGAGTATAGAAGAATCTCATCAGGCATCATAACATTGACTTTTTTTTTTTTCCTCCAGTCATGTCTGGTTCTATCCCAGGTCTCTGGGTCATCCAGCTTCTGTGTCCTGGCACTCCAGGCAGTATCAGCAATGGAGACACTCTAGTTGCATGGGTCTCAGGCAGGACGAATCATTATTTGGCCACTCCCACAAACTCTGTACCACCTTTATTCGAACACATCCCATAGGCAGGACAGACTTCAGGTTCAAGGTTATGTGGCTTGGTTGGTGTCCCAATCCCTCCACTGGAAGATATGCCAGGTACAGGAGATGACCAGTTCAGGCTACATATCGGCTATTGCTAGGAGTCTTAGCTGGGATCTTCCTTGTAGATTCCAGGCAGTTTCCTGTGGCTAGAGTTTTCCTGCCTGGCCCACGGTCAGGATAAATCTCTTTCACCTGCCAGTCCCACAGCCGCTCAGACCCAACCAAGTAAACACAGAGACTTACATTGCTTACAAACTGTATGGCTGTGGCAGGCTTCTTGCTAACTTTTCTTATAGCTTAAATTAATCCATTTCTATAAATCTATACCTTGCCACATGGCTCGTGGCTTACCAGCATCTTTACATGCTGCTTGTCCTGGCGGTGGCTGGCAGAGACTCCCTCTGCCTTCCTGTTCTTTTTATTCTCTCTGTTAGTCCCGCCTACACTTCCTGCCTAGCCACAGGCCAATCAGTGTTTTATTAGCAACACATCTGCCATACACAACAACCCACAGCAGTTTCCTCTGCACCAGGTTTCTACCAGACCATGAAATGTCCCCCTTTATCCAGTAGGCTCTTTAAGCACTCTCCCCTTTACACCCCCCACCTAATCCCTCATTTTCCCATCTCCACACACCCATCCACTTGTAAAAACTCTTCTATTTCCCCTTGCCAGGGAGATCTGAGTGTCCCCCTTGAGTTCTCCATGTTACCTAGCCTCTTGTGTTTGTGGATTTAGCCTGGTTTTCTTTACTTTACAGCTAATATCCACTTACAAATGAATACATACCATCTTTGTCTTTCTGGATCTGGGTTACTTCACTCAAGATTATTTATTTCTAGTTCTAAACATTTGCTTATAAATTTCGTGATGTTGTTATTTTTAACAGTTAAGTAATAATCCATTGTGTAAATGCACCACATTTTCTTTATCCATTCTTCAGTTGAGGGATATATAGGTTGTTTCCAGCTTCTGGCTACTATAAATAAAACTGCTATGAACATAATTTAAACAATGTCTTTGTTTTATGATTAAGGATCTTTTGATATGCCCAAGAGGGGTATAGTTGGATCTTGAGGTAGATTGATTCCCAGTGTTCTTAGAAACCACCACATTTACTTACAAAGTGGCTATACAAGTTTGCACTTCCACCAGCAATGGGGGAGTGTTCCCTTTGCTCCACATCCTCTCCAGAATGAGTTGTCGCTCATGTTTCTGATCTTAGTCATATTAACAGATGTAAGGTGGAACCTCAGAGTCATTTTGATTTAGATTTCCATGATGATTAAGGGTGTTGAAAATGTCTTTCTGTGTTTCTCAGACATTTGAGATTCTTCTGTTAAGAATTCTCTCTTTAGATCTGTACCCAATTTTCAATTGAATTATTTGGTTTTTGGTGTCCAGTGTTTTTGAGTTGCATATATATTTTGGAAATCAGCCTTCTGTCAGATGCGGGAATGGTGAAATCTTTTCCCATTCTGTAGGCTGCCATTTTGTGCATTGATGGTGTCCTTTGCTTACAGAATCTTTTCAGTTTCTTGAGGTTTCATTTATTAATTGTTGTTTTTTACATATGTGCTATTGGTGCTCTCTTTAGGAAGTTGTCTCCTGTGCCAATTCATTCAAGGCTATTTCCCACTTTCTCTTCTATCAAGTTCAGCGTAACTGCAATTGTGTTGAGGTCTTCGATCCACTTGGACTTGAGGTTTGTGCATAGAGATACATATAGGTCTTTTTGCTATCTTCTACATACCAACATCCAGTTATACCAGCAACACTTGTGGAAGATGCTTTCTATTTTCCCATTGTATAATTATTAATTTTTGCTTTCAATTTTATCCTTGTTTTTTCTACCTTTGTTGTTTTTGATATTTCATATCTATATATAACTTTAGAATCTATTGAGGAGTCCTCCATGATTTTCACCCATTTTTTGGTTAATTCACATCTACTCCTATTTTTAGAGTAATTTTCATTAAATATTCCCCAGTTAGCAAGAAAAGAATCTTAGCTGAATAAAAATTCATATTGTCTTCCTCTAAGCTTTTCTCCCAAAGTTCACATAGTTGACCAATTCTTTTAATCATAGTTCTTTTTAAATAACCTGAGCACATGAGTTGCTATCATGTTAGTTCAGGAAGAGGAGGACTGTATAATGTTCTCTTCTGTAACCTCTACAACAAATGCAGTGCCAATTACAGAGCAGGAACCTTATTCAATTGTTGACATGTTAAATGGGTGTGAAGAAGTTGGGGCACATGAGAAATAGTAAAATATGTATATAAAACAGGTGTATTTATGTATATTTATAATTATTTCAGTTGTTACTTTTAAAGCTCATCTTCCACCAGCTGTCTGGTATATTGTGGATTAAATTTACACAAATCCAGTTAAGGTCACTTCTGTAACACAGCAACAATGATTTTACCAATATAGTCTGAAACAAATTGAGGTCAGCGTGCATTTTCTCATAGCCTTGCTCTTAGCTTTCTTCCATGAACTGCAGAAGGTTTCAATTTACTGAAGCACCGAGGTAGGTAAGATCCAATCAAAGTAAAAGGAAAATCAATACATGCTAACCTCGAAGGGCTAAATAGTAGTGACATCAGTCACCAGGAAAACTTGTTTGCAGGTTTGAAATACTATTGTTCGGTAAAGATAAGGGAACGAAACTGTGACTATGATCTGTTATAAATTACTTTCCCCTAAAATACTGAAAGTTCTCACAAAGAAAACCAAATATATTATATTCTGTGGATATACCTGTGCATGACAATGAGAGAAAAATACATTCTCACCGTATTAGGAAAATATGCTGTGATTAAGAATAGTTATTCTAGTCTAAGCTTTATAACTGTTTGTGATTTCATTTATAGAAATAATTATTACTATTATTAGGAATGATTTATTGCCCATATCAAAACTTTTCACAGATTCTAAATCAAACAAGGTGTAACAAAAGTAGAATAAAACTAAGGTTGAAAAAAATGTGTCATTAAAATGTATATTTAAGTCCATTTGCAACTATATGAACTCACTTATTATTAATTCTATTTTCACATTTGAAATATAATGCCAATTATAAAATATAATGATTTAACTAAATTAAAATATGAAGAAAACATTAAGCATTAATTAAATATTTATTGACTGGGTTGGGCAACATAGTACCTTCAAGGCCACCTAGGGTTGCAAAGCAAGAGTCTGTCCCCAAAGCAAGAAACAGAGAGGTGGAGAGAGAAATAAGTTAAGGGAGGAAAGAAGGAGGAGAGATGGAGGAGGAAGGCTAGAGAGGATGGAGGGAGAAAGGAAAGGAGGTGGAAGAGTGGGTGAGAGGAGGGGATAGAGGGAGGGAGGGAGGAAGGAAGGAAGGTTGTACTTACCTACTGAAATAGTTAAATCACTAGATTGACAATTATCATTGTGACACAATCACAATGTATTTTGATTTATTTTATCAACATCAATATTCATTTTTCTTTCAGTAATGTGTGCACCACCAAATTAAACCTTTAGGCAATAGCTTCATTTTGCCACTTTGTGTCACAAAATTCATTCTAATAAATTCAGTTCTCATAAACTAAAAAAAAATTGTAAAAGTTATCATCTTATATTTCGTTTCTCAGTCTATGAAAAAAATCAAAGTAAGAATTATGTGCCTAGGTCATATTTAACACAATTGCATAGAATATTATAAACCTGAATTCATGTCAACATCTTAAACACTTCTCTCTTTTTTTAAATTTTCATACTTGCGTACTTTGTCATTCCACAGACAGTACTGGGAAAATTGAATTACCCTTTCATTTACATTTATGGTACTATTTTAGCAGTTCTATTTTGACACTAATATGTCCAACATTTGAAATAACTCTTTAATATAAACAGAGACATAACTTCCAGATATGCCTCATATTACAGCTAAGCAGACTGGGTTTTGAGAAATGTCTGGTTTTCCCAGGGAAGATTATGATTCATCCAAAAAGGAAATGGGTTTTAAGACAGGATACTAGAACTAGGAAGGTGAAGATTACATATCATCGCTGAGGGGCAGACACATGTAAGGACATAGCCTATGATTAAAAAAGTCTTTGCCACATGAATCAGGTTGGGACCAGATAGATACTGGCCTCTCTTCCTTTTACCCTTTCTTTATCATCTAAGGCCTCATAAAATTTTGATTTAATATCTTGCCTGATCTCATCTCTTCCAGGTGTGATGCATAATAGGGTCAAACAGTTAGTGTATTAATGTGAAAGCAAAACTCCCTGAGAACTTTCTATTACCATGTTAACTGACTGGAGGTCTCAAGGCGACTATAAACAAAGGGAAACCATGACAATATGGCCCAATGAATTGTTGCTGACTTTTTCTTCCTGATATTGCTTCTTCTTTGATAACTTTGATCACTTAGTTTTGGCTTCACTGAAGATTTTTGTTTTTAGATTACTTGGATTGAATTTGGGACCTAGGCAAGCACTGTATTGCCGAGCTATGATTCCAGTACCATTTTAAGTTGGAAAACAAGAGGTATAAGTTGGGCCTGGTGGCATGTGCCTTTAATTGCATCAGCTAAGAGGCAGAGGTAGATTGATCTCTATGGGGCTAAGGCTGCTCTGACCTATGTTTTAAGTTCCAGGTCAGCCAATGATACCTACTGAAACCCTGTCTCAAAAATCAAACAAAAATAGATGTATCTTCAAGTAATGAAGAAATCATTTGGAAATGCATAAAATTTTTCTACAAGTTAAGAGGCAAAATAATTTTTATTTTGGGGATGTGATATTTCGTTTTAAATGTATCGATTCGAAACTGAAAAATACTTTAATGTTATAACCAATAATGTTTGTTTTGTGTCTCTGACTTATTGCTAGGATGAATGCAAATTGTACTCCCAGCCATAGTCAAAGCTCAACACTTGATAACTGAATATTGTCCCTTATGTGATATACAGCAGAAATTTCTCTATTTTTTTTTTTCAAGACAGAGTTTCTCTGTGTAGCCTTGGCTATCTTGGAACTCACTCAGTAAACCATGATGGCCTCAAATTCACAGAGATCCACCAACCTCTGCCTCCCGAATGCTGGGATTAAAATCGTGCACCACCACTGCCAGGCTCTCTATGGCTTTTGAAAGCAGTACTTAGAACTGATTGTGTTGTTTGCTTGTTTATTCATTTTTATAAAGTTATTTATTCTTTGACAGTTTCGTACATGCATATAACATGTTCTGTTTCCTCTTATCCCTGTATTTTTTTCTATCCATTTCCCGTCTTCAGTCTTGTGTAGACCCTATACAGGCAGATGCAGCTATTGTGATTTCAAGTGCTGTACCTATGTCATGTTTGCCATTCATTTCATGGTTCTCTGATTGGCTCTTGTATTATTTCTGCCTTTTCTTCAGTAATAATACCGGAGCTTTGGAAACAGTGCAGTGGATGTTCCTTTTAAATGGACGGTTAATAGTCATTTGCTTTCAGAACCAATAAGCACCTTTTGCATACAAGTTGGTATGCAAGATCCAAAGGCTGGAAAGATCCTTAGAACTTTTTAATCTCCCAACTGCTGCTATAGCAGCTTCTGATAATATGAAAACTAGCCATCAGAAAAGCTTCCTGCCCTTCCTATGATATTGGCCCTGTATTCAGAAACAAAATATGTAGTGTTTCTGGCTATAGTATAGGGTCTTGCCCTCTGTCCTAGTTTATATTGCTGTTATTTCTATGATAAAACACTGAATATAACAAAGTTGAAGAAGGGAAAGTTTTCTTGGCATATAGGTTACAGTCTATCATGGAGGGAAGTCAAGGCAGGAACTCAAGACAAGAAGCCAGAGGCAAGAACTGAAACAGAAACCATGGAGGGATGTTGTTCTCTGGTTTGCTCCTCCAAGCTTTCTTAGTTACATTTCCAATACATTCCAGGCCTACCTGGCCAGGGATGGCACTGTACACAGTGGGCTAGGAACTCCTAAATAAGTTAAAATCAAGAAAATATCCCACAGACATTACCACAGGCCCACAGGCCAATCTGATGAAGGCAGTTCCGCATTTGAAGTTCTGTCTTCCTATATGACTCTAGATTTGTGTCATATTTACATCTGAAATTAATTACAAGATTCCACCTATTTGCAATTTTAGATCAAAACACATAAATTAAAATCATATCTCTTGTTTTTTCATGTTCCAAAAGTTTCATGCTAATATTAATATCACAACACAAAATAAAGGCCAATTTTAAATATCCCATAGTCTTTAAAAAATAATATCCTAAGAGGTTAATGCCTCTAAAGATTCTAAAGTCTGCTAATTGTGGACTTCTGTGAAATTTAATATAAGTTATATGCTTTCTTAGTCCTAATGAGAAGAATCAGGAGATAATTACAGCCAGTTTAAATCTAAAATAAAGTTTAAAGGAAATACTGTAATGCAATGGTAACATTTGGAACTCACTCACTGTCCTCTGGATTCCTAACATCTTGAATATTCCTGCTCCTCTGACCATGTCATACACATAGCTTGTTCCACAAGGTCAGACTGGCATCACTTCATACACACTACTATCCTTTGTAGAAATTCCATTGTCCTGGTATCTCCAGTATCCGAAAGTCTCCATTTCAGTTGATGCTTGTTCCCCAAATCCTTCCCCGGCCTCTCATGGTACCAAGCCTAAGACTATCTCCATGTAATGAACTTCTCAGCACTGAGGTCATAACTGAAACTGAGGTTGTACTTTAACCAATGGCTTCTCACAGTTCCAAGCTGCAACTTGTCATTTTAAAGACTTCATGCCTTCAAACAAAGCTAGTACCATGTGGAGGATTCCTATATTACATCATTTGTTTTCAAGTTTGCAATTCAGCCTTGGCCCCTCTGGATCAAAACTTCTAGTGGTGACCCAAAAGTGGTGACCTCAGTGGTTTGTCACTTATTAATCACAGATGGTTTTTAGCCTGTGTAAACAGCACTGATCATCTCATTTAGCAAAGATTTCACTTAAATGAGATCTTCCATTAATCATGGCTAATTTTGTAGCTCCAGCTGACCTGAAACCACAAATTCCCAATTGAAAATAACACATGAAGGACAATGAAAAACTCCTTGAGAGACACTCAACCTTTCCTCTGAAACTCCACAAGTCAGGCCTCCACCATTTGTATTCCTGTATAAATTATCACGCAAGTTATGAAAACATATCATTAAAGTCTGAACACTCAAGGCAAGTTCTAGCCAAAGGTTCCAAATGCTTCCACAATCTTCCTCAAGCTAACATGGTCAGGTCTCAGCAATACACCCTTTGCTCAGTTTCTGTTCTAGTTAGCTTTCTGTAGCTGTGACAAAGCACTGACCAAAAGCAATTTGAGCAATAAAGGGTTTATTTGGCTTAAAGTTTTACTCTATCATCAAAGAAAGCCAAGACGTTAATTAAAGGCAGGTACCTGGAAGCAAGAACTGAAGCAAAAACCATGGAGAAAGGGTGATTACTGGCTTGCTCTGTTTGACTTTCTAAGCCGTGCTGATATTACATTAAAAAATAAAGTCTTCTGTCAGGGTCTTTGTCTATTGTAAGAAAAAATCAACTTCTTTTTTTAATAATTAGGGGCTACATTTCTGAAAACACAGGGGAAAAACTATGGAGTTCCAAGCACAATTGAATATTTATAAATAATACAACTTCTATACCTAATGCTCAAAGAATACCATTAAAGAGGGGTCAGAAAAATTCTAAGAGCCAGGAGACCAGGAAATTATCTGTGAGATTTTTGTCCTGTAGGTATGACAGGGAATCCGCACCTCAGCAATATGTCTCAACAATATGGCTGCTGAAATAAGATTTGAATAAAGACACCACCAATATACATGCTAATGTGTAAGAAGAAAATCTTTCACAGAGATATAACCCACAGACAAAGAATTGCAGGAACTAAGGAATACTGAGAGCAGAAAAAAAAATATTCTTCCCCCTGGAAGGAACCCATTCACTATAAATCTAATATGTTGTCAAACCTGAAACCATGTCCATGAAAGCAACACTTAAATGACTCAGCAAACTGTATTTTTATATTTTTATATATAGCGAAAATCAGAAAAAAAAAATTTTAAGAACAGGAGAGCATGAATTTCAGAAGTAGCTAGTTGAGGTCACGGGAAGAGTTAAAGAAAGGAAAGAAAATAAGAGAAATGATGTAAATATATTTTAATAAAATAATTATTTTTACTCAGAACAGTTTAGACCAAGACCATGGCCAAATTTGAATTCTCTTATATCTCTATTTTAAGTTTTCAGAACACAAACTAAAGAGTCAAAAGGCAGGAAAGAGGCCAAAAATCTGACCTCAACAGATGAGGTTGCGTTTATTAGCACACACAAAGAGCAATGTGAAACTTCCCATGCCATGGATATTGTGCATGGGAAAAGAAGCTGTCTGGAACTTGTTAGAGGGATTAGTGGTAGACTTGGAATGAGGAAGTTGATACTTCAGTGGAGGATACACAGAGATGATAACTGTCTCCTCTTCCTGGATTGTTTGCTAGAGCAAGACATTATTATCAACAAACATTCCTCTCTGGGTTGTGGCTGATTGAAAAGAGTGAGCAAACTCATCTGTAATATCACAGTACTCCTATGTTTACAACCAAGGTACTATCATCCCAGACATTGAAAACATTAAAAAAAAATAAGTAGAGATTTTGGCTCTTCCTTAGTTGCTTTGAACTGAGGAGGGTCCATTTTTCTCTTTCTTAGTTGCTCTGAGGTAAGAAGGGTCATCATTGAGGGGAAGTTGTTCAGGGTTCATTGATTGGCTGTAAAGGATTCTGCAATTGCCATCATACAATCCTGGAAAAACATATAAGAACTGTTAGAGGGCTGAAAACAATTGAATTGGCTATAAAGTGAAGCAGAGATTTCCCAGGAAAATGGATGGGAGGGGAGGAGTAGAAAAGGAGACAGAGTGATAAGATGAGAGGAATTATGTATCTGTAGATAGGGGCTCTCATATTGGGTCAAGGAAAGGATTTGTCTTGTGTCTCAAAGGACTGTAAGTATTTGACAGCGATGAGTCAGGGCAAAATGCGAAGGATATCTGTGGTGATATTATATTCCCCAAAATATTGTACATCCTAATAATCTTATCTGGGGTCAGAGAACAGATCAGGCCAAAATGGGAAGGATATCTGTGGTGATATTATATTCCCCAAAATATTGTACATCCTAATAAACTTATCTGGGGTCAGAGAACAGAACAGCCACTAGATACAGAGGCCAGAAAATGGTGGCACTCACACCTTTAATCCTAGCATTCTGAAGGCAGAGATCCATCTGGATCTCTGTGAGTTCAAAGCCACACTGGAAACACCCAGGCATGGTGACTCACACCTTTAATCCCAGGAAGTGAGCCTTTAATCCCAGGAAGTGATGGCAGAAAGCAGAAAGGTATATAAGGCGTGAAAACCAGGAACTAGCTGGTTAATCTTTTAGGCTTTTAGCAGCAGTTCAGCTGAGATCCATTTGGATGAGAACTCAGAGGCTTCCAGTCTGAGGAAACAGGATTAGCTGAGGAATTGGCAAGGTGAAGAAGCTGTGGCTTGTTCTGTTTCTCTGATCTTCCAGCATTCACCCCAATACCTGGCTCCAGGTTTGTTTTTATTAATAAGAACTTTTAAGATTCATGCTACAGATATCAATAGATTTGATAAGGTTGATGAGAGGGAAACTTTATGTTGAGGACTGTGGAAAACCTAGGGAAGTGTAGGTGGGAATTTTTTTTTTCTGTCTCAGTTTAGTAGTTCAGGTTGACAATGACTAGTCTAACCAGTAGAAGGGCTTTACCAACATAAGGTAGCAGAAGCAACAGGGAGCTATGGAGCATTGAAGGAATGGAAAAGGAGAAAATAGAGGAGTCATGTAAGGAATAGTATCTGGCCTGGGGTGAAAGAAACAAAGGTCCCTTGCAGCTAGAGTTTTTCCACAGTTCCTAAAAGATCTCTTTGCCAATGTGTCAGGAACAAATGGAGCTGTTGTAGGGTGAGTTATTGGGAGATATCAAATGGATCATTCTGTTAGGAGGACATTTGGTTATTTTAAGGGCTGGATAAGCAAAACATTCAAAATTGAGGGGAAAATGAAAGAACGAGGACAGTAAGAAGGAAAGTAGCAATCAAGTAGAGGATCCAGAGTGGAAGAAAACCAAGAACCCATGTACAGGATGAAGCTCGTGGCGGAACTGTTTGGGGTCTTGCCCCAGTGTTTTTGGGACCTATCTTAAAGCATGTTAGACTTCATTGCTGAGGAAACAACGTTGTTCCTGGAGGTGGGCACAAACCCCATCCTTAGCAGTAGTCAGACTTAGTCTTCTTTAATTTTGGAGTATTGCAGGAAAGAATGAGGTTGATCATGAAGGATGTAAGCTGATCTGAAATTTCCTTAAGGTTTTCTGAGAACTGTTGAGAGAAAGAGGTTAACTGGAGTGGAAAAAACTTTAGCCTAGTGGTTTTGGTTTTACATACTGAAAAAAAAATGCCTAGAATGGCAAGAAGGGTGAGGTGGATGGCCCATTAGTCCCGCACTTCAGAGGTTACATAAACTGTTTCTAGGGGGCTGGGGTGCAGATCTCTCTTAATTGCTTCAAACCTACAAAAGGAGCAATGTACAAAGGGCAATAGCTAGAGTGCCTCAGATGAGGGTCCCCCCAAGGAGCAACAAAAAAAACCTTAACAGATGGCAATGATCCAAAAGTCAGCTATTTGGTGATAACATTGATTTTGTATTATGTGAGGGAGGCAATGACTGTACAACTTTGTAGGCAAACATTAAAAGATAAAATTAGTGAGGAAAAATTTACATCAGGATTGAAATAAGTTTTATATACTACGGTTAAATATACTTGTACTACTGACTGGAACATGTATCGGAGTTGTGTAAAAGGATAAAGTAGCTCCAATTAGCTGTTTGTTATGCTAGTCTTCCACATTAGGAACAAACACATGAAAGCTTCATAAGGGAAGTCAGTTACGTTGTTGAATCTAATTGACAATTTAAAAGAGAAATAGAATCCTATTGCGTCGTTTTTTCTTTATAGAATTGTCTAGTAATGTTCCAAGGGCATTGCTTGGGTGTCCTGAATAATTTTCCAAAGCTATGAGTCTGATAACAGGGTACCTGGCAGTCTCCTTTAATAGGGAACATGAGAGGGTAGGGCATGGACCCTTGAATTAGCTTTAATTAAGATGAAGAATTAAAAGCCAGGGTAAAGGGCATGGCCAATTGAACTAGCATGCAAGTCTCATAGAAGTTTGATGGTAGGTTTTTGTACAAGGTTCCCCTGTTCACAGTACCCTCATATGTCAGTTCAGTAGACACTGAGGGCAGAGGAATTTCTATTTGCCTGTTTATTGTTTAGACATTTAGAATGTGGGGGCACAGTCTAAGATCTTTCACTAAGCAATAAAACCCTTACACCTCTTCAGGTAAAATATGAGGAGCTATTCATCTTCTATACAGACAAGGAAGAGCTAGTCCTAGACAAGCCTACACAGCCAGAGGCAGGAGTAGCATAATTCTGGCAGAGTTTATTTCCTTATTCATTCCTATCCTGTAATGAGGCTAGCATGTGATTTGTTCTGGTGGGATCTGTGTCCCACCCAAACATAAGGATACTGCTGGAACCTAGTGGCATCTTGCCATGCAAACATATTGTAAATACCTGTGTGTGTGTGTGTGTGTGTGTGTGTGTGTGTGTGTGTGTGTGTGGCAAGTTTTAACTTTTTCATTTTGAATGATTTTTACAGCCTTTAAACAATGCCCCCCAAATATATTACAAATTCTGAGAGAAAGTTTACATTTCAGCAAGATCTACACAGATATCCATGACCTTGAATGGAGAAACATATTTGTAAACAAAACCAAGATGGGAGGAGGTATTCAGAGATCTAGCCATCTATAATTATAATTAGCCACTTTAATTTTTATAGATAAATCTCTCTTAAAAATGTTCAATACCATGGGACATAACAGTAATAAATGACTCATTCTTTTTGTAGGAAAAGTTCTAATAGCGAGGGGCTATTATGCAAGAACTGGAGCCTTTGTTCAATACACATAACAGCTTTCTCATTGCTATAAATAATGGTGGGCCTCCTCTAATTTTTTGTTTGTTTTGAGCCTATATATCATGATTTCTCCATAATAACCTCAGACCTCTTTCAATCAGGACCTAATTGCATACAACCAGTTGGGATGAATGACTGGCTACTGAGGTGAAGATCTAATGACCTTGAACAATTTTTTTTTTTGTCTAAGTCTTTATAACTGAAAAGTAGAAATAAAAGCAAGAGTATCCAGGCTTAATGAGGCAGAAAAAAGACACCATACACAAAAGCAAAGGAGTTCCAAGAACAGAAAGACTATTCCATCTCGGAGGAGGCAGGCGTGGAGACCCAGTAGAATGATCATTAGGACCCACTCTAGCTTCGATGTCCACTCTCCCTCCTAAGATAGCCAAGTGGCTTTCCTACACAGAAAAATAAATACGTTTCATAGAAAAAGCTTGCACTGCATTCGATGGCTACTCTGAAGTGGGGGGTCTGCGCTCATTGCTTGCAAGGCTTCTTGGGTTCCTGAGGTCTCCACAGGTTAAAAGCTGGGAAGGGCTGCTCTATCCACAACCTCATTGTAGTTCTTGCTACATGGCTCCTGTAGCCACTATTCTCCCATTATCGCTGACCTAATCCTGCAGGACTCAGCTAGCAAGACTTTATGGCTTATTTCCGAAGGGATGAGGCAGCGCCTTAGGAGAAGTGGTACAGGAGTGAATTAAATTTGGGCTCTGAGAGATACCGTGAGTGGGATCCAAGGGGCCAGGATGAGAAGGGTTGAGTTGAGCTGGCGTCTTACATAGTAGGGAAGCTCAGACCGTTCTCCATTCAGTTTTATGAAGCAATCCAAATCAGTGAAGATGTTAAAATAAAAAATTATGATGTCTAGCCAATAGTTGTCATTGTCCAGTGTATATGCAGGCCGAATTTGCATTGGAAGACAGAGGAAACCCACATGTCTTTCTTCTAATTGATTCTCCTTTAAATTAGCTCACAGTGTCCTTTGGAACAAATGATTTGGAACCCATTGCAGGTACAGTATCAAGGAAAAAATAGGACTCAGATTCAACCAGCCAAGACATCCCTTAAATTTTGGATTAACCTAATGTGCCTGGAAAGTAGGAGGGAGTCCCCACACTTACACACTTTTTAGGAGTCAAGATATGGGAAGCAGGTATTGTCAAGTTCCTGGGACATTCAGCCATATGGGGCTTGTGTAAAGTTCCCAGAACTGTGACCAAGTGAATCTAAGGATAAGACTGAGGAAGGGGCTTCCTCTAAGGCTCCCAGACATAAACTGGTTG
>CABHPQ010162401.1:7089-35121 GCA_902168405.1 Peromyscus aztecus
CTCTCTCTCTCTCTCTCTCTCTCTCTCTCTCTCTCTCTCTCTCTCTCCCTCTCCCTGCCCCTCCCCAGTATGTGTTTGTGTGGGTACATGTGTGTCTTTCTCCCACTGAGAAATATTTTGCCAGTAGAATGACAGACTAGATATATTACCCATTTTTTTGTGGTGAAAGCAAATAAAATTTCTAGGTCAAATCAAAAACATAACTTCTGAAATACATTGGCAAGAAAATGAGGTTGTACTTAAAATGGGAAGACCCAAAGAAGACAGCAGAGCCCTGAGCCAACTCTGTCCTGCAGAGAGAGGCACCTGAGTCATGACCTCCAGCCTGTCAGAGCCAAAGCTCACTGCTCACATCTTGCCTCATGATAAATCTGGGGAATAAGGTTGAAAGTGCAGCAGCGACTCCTACTGCAAATACACTTGCTCTCATTCAGAGGCCCAGTACTGGGGGCTTTGTACTCCTTATCTTATATAAGCCTCTAAAAGTTGTAGAAGGTGGGTGTGGGTGTAGGTCATGGAGCTGGGAAGGGAACTATGGCAGGGGACAAAGAGACCCCGAGGGAAGGAGAGGAGGGGAACAGAATGCATGTGACAAGAGTTCAGAAGAGGGCTGATGGGAAGGGAGGTGGCCAGCAAGAGCTGGGCAAGGACGGGGAGGGGAGAAGGGAAGCAGGACCAGCAAGGGCAAAGCTTGAGTAAACATGCTGTAATAAATGTGAAGCTCATTAATCTGCATGCTAATTGAAAAATCATAAAGATTGAATAATGTACAGGTAACATTATGACCCTTGTTTTATCAATGTGGGCACTAAGCATACTTAGTGTATTCAGAGTAAGCATCCATGTATGCGCAGACAGCATAAGACACCTAAAGTTAGACTTGGGTTGGCTTCCTGCGGTGTCCATTTTCTTACTGGGTGTATAATGCACAGACAGATCTGATTTCAGGTGCTGGCTCTGCCATCGACTTGCAGTGCGACTCTGGTAAGTTACACTTTGTATTAGTCTCCTTTACACTAGAATGAGTTAGCCCTTGCCTCAGATGCTGGTGTTTAAATTAAACAAGCCTATTTTGCTGAGCACTCAACAGTGCCTAACCCGCAGTAACACACTAAACCAATCCTACCCACCTGCTGTTTTTCTGACTGTTTCTGTTTCTGTGGCCACTGTGTTGAGACTGTGTTACTTTTGTGAGCGTCTTAAAGGTGAGGAAACTGACTCATCACACCAGCCTCCCTTCCCTAGGTGTGCATGGCTGAGGTAACAGTGCATGCCTCATTTCTTTTGCTAAATTTAATCCTTCTCAGGGAAAAATTGAAGACACTTTGAAATTTAGATAAATATGTCTTCAGCATTGCTATACATGCATAGAACTGACCCAGCTGAAGATGAAGCTGTGATACCAGCTCTTAAATAGCCAGAATAGGACATGAGAGCCCCCTTGGGCTCACAGGCTTCTTCTGCTGGAGTGTGGCACAGCTCAATGATGGACAGCTTTGTTGTTCTGAGCCTTGTATTGTTTAAGAACAACTGTTTAGGTCCCTCTGCTTATATTGCTCCTCACTCTTATTCCAGTGGTATTGAGGGCACAGTTTACATAACATCAAATTCATCCTAAATTGTAAGTGCATAACTCAATCATTTATTTCAGCAAATTCACAAAATTGTGGCTAACAGTCCAGGTTTGGGTCATTTCCATGACACCAAGGAGATCCTCTGGGACAATTCACTAACATCCCCATCCCACCAGCCTCAGGAATTCATGAATGCACTTGTTGTCTATCAATTACCTTTTCTGCATTTTCATAGAAATGAAATCATCAATAAATAAACAGATCTTTTCACTCTAACACCATTTTATTTTTTGGTTTTTCAAGACAGGGTTTCTCAGTGTGACAGCTCTGGCTGTCCTGGAACTCATTTTGTATACCAGGGTGGTCTTGAACTCACAGAGAAGCACCTGCCTCTGCCTCCCGAGTGCTGGGATTAAAGGCATGGGCCATCAACACCCAGTTTTTTTTAATACCATTTTTTAAAATCACAGTTAATTTCCCAAAAGATATCTAAAAGCTATGCTTTTTATAGTAAAGGGCTCTATTACATGATGTTACATTTATAAAAAAAATTCAAAATGTACATTTTCATTAGAACTCTTAATTCTCTCTAGAATTGGCCAAAGTAGAATCACAAATGCATGGGGGTAAATGACGCTTTGGAAGCTGCACACAATGACCTGAATTTCCTAGCCACCTAGTCAGAGAAGACTGGTTTTTAATTAACCACCAATATAAAGCAGGAGATATGTCTGTCTGTCTGTATCTCCAGTGTGACAAGCCATTGAAAAATATCTGTGTATGTTCATTCCTGATTTAGAAGTGGGGTTTGAGACACAGAAATGGGAGTGCAGAGTCCGAGGTGTCAGTGACAGTCTGTAACCTCAAAAGCAAACAGGTGTTAAATGAAAAGACTCCCAGAGCGAATACTTAGATCCTCCTGGCATTTTGTATATTGGAAAAAGATGAATTAAAGTAAAATTTAGTCTGTTCATGTATCATGTAGATCTTTGGCTGCTTGTCTTTTCCCAGAAGTGGATTAAAATACAATCTCATAAACTTGTTATAAGCCGGGGACATGTGTTGCCTAGTTTCTCCTGCCAACTACTAATGAGGAGATATGAACCTGATACAGCAAAATGGGACTGAAAGACCAGGGGAGCCAGAGTCACGGAAACGGAGCAGAACACAAAGGCAAGCTTAGCAGCACACTTCAGGGCTGACACTCCAACAGGACTTCAGAACTGATGACCAGAGCGGAGTGTCTGTGCTACCCCTCGGGGACCACCACTGCCTCACACAGAAGAATGTAGGAATGTTCCTCTGGGATTTTACAACTGAGGAATGTGCTAATGAACCATTAGTTGAAGGGAATATTTTCTCCAACTCAAAAGAGAAATGACTTTTGCTGATGCAGTCATAGTTCTTTGGGGATCAGCACTGCTTTTCAACATTTTGAAAGTAATGACAGAATAAATTTCTTTGAAACAGATTACTGTATGACATTTCTGTGTTGATAATTGTTTTTTAATTCTATGTTCTTTGACTGACTTGGATGGCTGTGTATAGTCTCATTATTCACACACATCTTGGGGCTGTTGGAAACTGCTCTTCCTCTTCCCTCTTGCAATCAGCCTCAGAAGGACCACACTGTTTTCCATATCCAGTTGGCCAAAGTAGCTCACAGTCTAGTCCAGATTTCAGAAGCAAGCGGAGTGACTTCATCCTCTCTTGGCAAGAATGCTGCTGAGGGGCACTGCAAAGGGGAGAGGCTGGAGCACTGTGGCCATTTTTGCAAGTAGTGTAATGCACTAAGAGTGTCACATGTAGTTCACTTGTTCGTTTGCAATAATTGAAGGTTTGCTTTCCAAGGGAAATCGTTGATGTTAGTTTTCCATTTTGGTTTGTAAGATATGTCCATATTCAAAAAGTTCTTATGTTTGTGTATTTTGAAGTACCTGTGAGGAAAATAATACTTTAAGACCACTTGCCCTCAGCATTAGAATTCAAAATGGTCTGGAGGTTTGAGTGAATGAAAATAACATGCAAAAATACATAAGGATTTTTTACTTATATAAACTCCAAATGCTAGAAATAAAAAAATGAGATGGTCAAATTTATATGTAAACTGAGATTTACTTTTGAAATCTAAATTATACACTAAAGACCCTTCAGTGGAGGTCACCATGTGTTGATCCAACCCAAATGTCTTTCCTAAAGTAAGTTTTAGTTCCCCAAGTAAGAAGCATTAGCTATTTATTGCACATACAACCCTCATGCCCACTCTGTTTTTCACTAAGACTAAGATTTCTCCAAATATTTTCATGAAAAGACTTGTCTAAATTAATGTTTCAAAAGCTAAACTGAGATGATACTGCAAAGGAAAAGTTACTCTAAAATGAATATTGAAGTTCTAAGCTCAATACCGATGAAGTATTTTTGATTACTTAAAGTATTGCTTTGAAGAGTAAACATTTACAGCGCTGGGGAGATAGCTCAGTGAGTCACGTTCTTATTGTACAAGGCTGAAGACAAGAGTTTGGGTCCTCCGTGGCCATATACATTCCAGGCCAAGTGAGGCAGGCCATGCACAGTCTTAGTGCTCCTGAGGCAGAGGCAGTTTCCTTGGGCAAGCTGGCTAGCCAAGATATGCCAAATCTTGAATACTACAGTGAGCTCTGTAATATCCAAATAAAAGATGTGCCTCAGTATATAAAGTAAGGAACAATTGATGAAAACACCCAATATCAACACACACACACACACACACACACACACACACACACACACACCTGCACACACATGGCCCAAATGCAATAGACATACACACATGAACGTATACAATACACACAATAGAAATATAATAAATGACTATGAGTAAAAAGACAATTATGAAAAGAATGTATAAGTAGTAGATTTTGCTTTATTGCAAAGAATGAAGTTAGAATATAAAATCAAATATCACTGGTACAAGGATTGGTAGGTGAAAGGAATATATACACATAAGTATATGTATAGTATAAGTGCTTTTCAACAGGACAACTTTTATGCCTTTTATGAGCACCTACTCTTTCTTAAAAGCATGCGCTCCCAAAATCTTGCTAGTAATCATATCACATTAAGCCTTCCAGCTCCTTGATTTCTAGTTTGCATACTCTAGAGACTCCAAACCAAGAATTCTTTCAGCACGTTGGGGAACTCATCCATCAGGCCACTGTTTCACCATGAATCATTCTATGTGCTGTTTCCTCCTCACTCAGTGTAGACACCACAGTGCCACAGCAAGTTGCATGTGCAGAGCATTTCAAATACACTGAGCAATCCTGAATACTCACTGAAAGAGGCCAATACTATTTCAACCCTACTTCCCCTTTGTTCTGTTTTTGCACAGAATAATTAAGATAAATATGGGCAAAAACTATTATTATTAGCTTCAGTGAAGGTTAATAATCATTAACTCGAGTAGAACTCATAACCCTTGTATAATAATTGGCCATAATACATTTATTGTGTCTCTTATAGCTCAAATTTTATGTTTTCTCTCATCAAACTTTTTGCAATGCATTTTCTTGTTATTATTTTTTCTGAGAGAAGTCAGAATCACCTCATTGTCCTCCTCCAAAAGCCGCTAGCCCTGTGTTCTTCCTTCCACACGAGTATAAAGACTGACATATATAGGCTTCCTATGTATGTTTGCCTCGGCTTTTCACTGGTTGGCCACATTTCTTCACTCGTTTCTCTTGAGCTGTAGTTGTTTTTTCTTCTATGAGGTCTTTTATATAAGATTCTGTAATGTTACTGTTTTAAAAAGAAATAGTAAGTTATGGTCCCAGATGTCTTTTCTCTTCACAGGAAATTCATATTTTTTAGTCATAAAAACCAATCTTTTTTTTTTGACCATTTTACCAAAATGGTTCTAACAACATATATCCTTTCTTTAAAAATCATCATGGCAGTCAGTTCTCAATGTTCACTTGACTCAATTTCCATGGCATTTGATTTAACTGTTAGCCCCACCCCTTTGTGAAACAGGTTGCTCACATGTTTTGGTGTCCTCTCAGGTCCCCCCCAGCATGCTATTATCCATTTCTTCTTCTTTATTGGCTTCTCCTGTTCCTCATAATCCATAAGTGTTGGGGTCCCCAAGGCTTGGGTTCTCTCCTTTTCTGTGTCTTGATTCATCCACTGGCTGATCTTAGTCAGAGTCACGGCTTTAAGGATGAGCTCTTACTCTTCTCACGCTCTTCATACTTGGCGTTCACCTCTTAGAGTTGACACACGCGTCTCATATCACCCTCCACAAGACTCTGTCTTCTCTATTTCACCATCTTGGTCAAACCTTTCTTCTCTAAGGAAAAGACGACACTATACCTAACTGTTTCAGCCCAAAGCCAGGTGCTTTGATCTATTACTTCTCATCACACCCCACACCCATCCTAATCTGTTGACAAGTTCTGCCTCTACCTCGGCACACGTACTAGACTTGCATAAGTGACCCCTCCATCACCCCTAAACCTCTTTCTAGCACTCAATGTGACTAGCCATTGGAGAAATAATCCTACTGCATATATATATATATATATATATATATATGCTTGTTTCTATGTATATCCCAGACTAGCTTAGAACCCATTGTGTAATCCACGTTTGCCTTAAATTCATGATCCAGGCCGGGCAGTGGTGGCACACACCTTTAATCCCAGCACTCAGGAGGCAGAGCCAGGAGGATCTCTGTGAGTTCGAGGCCAACATGGTCTACAGAGCAAGACCCAGGACAGGCACCAAAACTACACATGTCTTGAAAAACCAAACCCAACCAAACCAAACCAAAAAAAAAAAAAAAATCGTGATCCAGCCCTTCCTTAGGCTCTGAGTGCTAGAAATGCAGGCAAGCACAACCAGGCCTGACTTGGTGTGCCCTTTTGTGTGGTATTTTCTCAGACAAAAATAGTCTTTTTTGGAGTTTTTCAAGTTTGATCTATCACATCATTCTAACGAAAATAACAAATATATTTTAGTCTCTGTCACTTTGCCATATGCTGGTCTCCGTCACAGCTCCATCTAGCTGGTATTTACTTCCTTAACTTTGACGCTTTCCTTTATTCTCCTTGGATTGTAGGGCCCATAAAATGAAGAATTGTATGATTTTCAGTAAATACCTGCTAAATGAATGAATTTGTGGAATTCCTAGGGTGCAAATATCTCAAAATGTGGAGTATCCGATTGTGTTCTAGGCTGCTGAATTTTAGCACAAGGAGAGAAAGAGAGCATGGCACTGACTATACCCCCAACACCTTTTCAACTGTGACAGAGTAAAAGTCAATTGGGAAATGAGGGAAATAATTCTTTTTTCTTTTTTTGGGAAATCTTGAGAAATTTACCTGCTTAAAGCAATGGAGAATTGGGCTCTAATCTGAGGAGACCATGGCATTGGGGGCACTTCCACAAGTGGACTAAAGGTGTTCCCCAAAACCAGCATCTTCTAGCTGCTGAGATCTGTAAATGGCTCCATACATTGTAAGTCTTTGTACATGTAATTATAGGAAGCATCTTGAAGCAATGTTCTTTGTTCTTGCTTCAGGGGCACCCTTGTAGGAATGGCAAAGGGAAGTTAGAAACAGGTAAACCAGTTAGCACTTGGATTTGTTTTTGGGGTTGGCAACAATCAGAACCATGAATACTCCGCCCCCCCCCCCCCCCCCCCCCCCCCCCCCCCCCCCCCCACCCTCGAAAGTACATATCCCCGCCAGCCTCAGGCCAGCCTCAGCCTTTTTTTTTTTTTTTTTTTTTTAATACAATGATCTTTGTTTTTCAGTGAGTCAAAATACAACCCTTTTTTTGTGAATGACATTTAGACAGACAGAGGGAGGAACACTTTCTATGTGTCTTCATGTGGCTGTGACAGCACCTGCTTATTTTTTTCTCCTTCTTGCTGCTTGGTTCCTTTATGTCTGTAGTTCTGAGAGATTTCTCAGTTGATAGGCCTATTTACCTAATTCCTCATCTATTATAATTCTGAAGTTGACAAAGCAGTTTATACTAAGCCTGATGTCCTAACTACACATTGGCTTTTATGTATAATTAATTATACTATTCAATATTTATAACACTTGACTACAATGAATATGTGACTAACTCTAAGATATATATGCAAGTGACTTAAATTTCTCACTAGACTGTTTCCTGCTTGAGTTTAACGGATTGACATGAAATTGTCAACTTAACAATAGTGTGATTTATGACCTGTGATTTTGTAAGTCAGAAACCTGGCATGAGTCTTACTACATTAAAATCAAAATGCCATGGTCCAATTCCTGCCTACAGGCTCCTGGAGGAAATAGCTCCTTTCCTCCCTTGTCTAGTTTCTCGAGGTTGCCCACATGCCTTGGCTCATGGAGGTTTTCCTGCATATCCAGAGCCAGCAGCAGAATATCTATCTGGCCTCCTCTTAGCTTCCCTATTTGATATCAACTGGGAATTGTTTCCCTCTTGTTTTTTTTCTTTTTTTGAGACAGGGTGTCTAGCTCTGGCTGTCCTGGAACTCACAGAGATCCACCGACCTCTGCTTCCCTGAGTGCTGGGGTTCAAGGCCGTGGCCCCACCCGGCACATTTTTCCTCTTCTCAGGACTTGAACAGTTTCACTGAGTTGACCCAGGTACTCCAGCACAAGCTTTAGATGTCAAGGCACTTAACTTGAAGCCTCTCTTTGGAATCGCTGTTTCTAAAGAAGGTGGCAATCACACGTGCAGGAGGTGAGTACGTGGGCACCGATGAGAGGCATTGCCTTCCTTCATTGCCTGCGGTCATCTGTCCTATTCTGCAATCTGCGTTTGATGATTTGAGGTTCTAATGTGTCATACCTAACTTAACAGAAAATTCCAGGTGCTAGGAAGGTCACATTTGCTTCCCTGTCCTTCAAGCCTTCCTGAGCAGCCCAGCCATGTCAGCCACTGCTGTGTTTTCTCTCTGTGAAATAGACCCCAGCAATTTCTTCCTTATATATGCCACTGGAGAATACTGCAGCTAAAACAAGAAAATGGAAGGTAAAATGCTTCTGTAAACCTGGGCTTCTATTTTCGGTTACCTCCATTTATAGTTTAACAACATCCCCAAAGGAACAAATGGTTTATGATTTACTTTTTGGCACTCTGTACTAACTCCTATCCTGAATACACCCAAGTACCAAAAGCATCAGCTCCACTTCACACTGTGATCCTCAGCTCTGCTTCACACTGTGATCCCCAGCTCTGCTTCACACTGTGATCCCCAGCTCTGCTTCACACTGTGATCCCCAGCTCTGCTTCACACTGTGAACACCAGCTCTGCTTCACACTGTGAGCCCCAGCTCTGCTTCACACTGTGAGTCCCAGCTCTGCTTCACACCATGACATCACAGCTCTGATTCATACTGTGAGCCACAGCTCTGGTTCACACTGTGAGTCCCAACTCTGCTTCACACTGTGAGTCCCAGCTCTGCTTCTTCACACCTTGACACCACAGCTCTGCTTTACACAGGGACCCCACAGTGTTCATTTGCTTTCTAAGGTGCCAAGACCTTAGAGTCTCTAGGAAACCCCCCAAAAGAGACAGAGGTCTTGGAAAGAAAGCTAGTCTTCCTCTAGAACTTGATGCAAGGAGATTCTGTATGCCATACTGAGCTGGTGTGAGTTGTAATGAGATATTTTTATGAAAACCCTTATTGTATAGGCTTATTAAATTTATTAACTTAACTCCACAAAATTGAAAACATCCAACAATGACTCGTTTTGCTCTCTATGTTAATAAATAGAATTATTTTCATGAAAAATTCAGATATTTGACATTTAATGTATCACAATCAAAAATATGAATGAGATGGTATTTATTATGGTCTGCTGAAGTGTAGTGCTAATATCTTCACTATCTCTGTAAAACTGCTTATCATTTTGACAGGTGTGAGGATACTGGGTAAGCAAGTTATAGAGGCAGAGTGGACTTAAGATTGGTTGGTATTTTAAGCTGACATCCTTGAAAGTACAAAAGTATTTGGCCTTCACAATAAATACTACAGGGTTATTTTGATTTAATTATCACAGTTAAAACAAAAGTATTTTGCAGATAACAAAGATAACTTTTTTTTTTTTATCCATGGATCACATTGTTCTATTTGCCCATGGCCCTTAAGCCACAGCCACCCTGCTTTGGGTTACAGAGACTCTGGGAAGAAGGTTGGCTCTTTTTATCTGATGCTTAGTCTCAGGGTTTGTTTTGATTTTTTTTTTTTAACTAGCATGATGCATAAGATTTTTGAGTTGGCTAAAGATCCTTCCGGACTTAGAAGCAAAGGAAAGAGGGGATTAAGATGATCTTATTTTAATTTAATCTTTATTAAGCACACAAGCTATTCCAGAATTATTGGGAAACATCAAACTAGAATATCCTCAGGACAATCGGTTTTGCCCATTATGTTTTAAGAAAAACCATTCAATGTCCCAGAAGTCCTGTTCTGTTATAAAGGAGGTGGCTAAGTCTCATTGAGAACAACTATTTATCGCTGCTTACGTTTGGTTAATGGGAAACTGGCTGTGGTAGACTTTGATGTTTCATTCACACCCTGTCCAGATTCTTTGTACTCACCAAACTGCCATTCGTGATAGCTGAGTATCTCCAAGAATAATGAATATTTAACCATATACTAGAATGTCAGAGGGTGTAGACAGGAATAGTATCTTGTTTCTTCACACTTACAACAACACTGTATAAATGCATAATGTTCTGAGCAGTTGAAATATTGGCCAGTGCCCGTTTCTCTCTATCACCAGCCATGAGGAGTGAGTTCATCTTTGACAGCAAGCCCCTCAGCTAGAGGCCATACAATTCCACTTGCCTTGAGTGTGTACTCTCACTGGCAAGGACTTGTCATACCTAGTAGGAACCTCTCGATGTTTGGAGTGGCCATATCAGTTTCCCTGGACAAAGATCATTTAACAGCCCTTTAATTTGATGTTACAATGCCACCCCACTCCGTTGTCACTATAAGCCAGCCTCACTAATCTTTCTATAGGCTAGACAGTTTTCCATCTTGGCACGATTTAAATTTTAAAACATTAGTTTGTGTGTGTGTGTGTGTGTGTGTGTGTCTGTGTGTGTGTGTGGTGTGTGCATATGTGTATGATATGTGTGTATGTTTCCCATTATGTGACATACGCATGGAAATCAGGACCATTCTGTAAAACAAATTTTCTTTTTCTGCCTTTCTGTGGTACCAGGGATCAGGTCACCAGGCCTGACAAATGCCTCTTCCCACTGAGTCATCTAGCCAGAGTCCTGTCGTAGCTCTATGGAATATGCTCTTCAGTGTTGTAGGAATTCATTCTGTTCAGCCAGGTCTCAGCAACTGGATCGGCAGCTGCATCTTGCTTTTTCTGTATCAGTGAGTGTGTTATCCCCATTTAACACTTCAATAAATTTTTGAAATCCTTTAACAGACTCTTGTGGATTCACTTAACAAGTGACACCCAACATGGGGCAAGAATCCACAAACCTGAGATTGAGAGTCTCATGCTCTAATGACTGAGCTAGCCGGGCTTTTGGAATAGAAAAAAAAAAAAAGGAGGATAGATAGGATGGGATAATAAGGCAGATTATTGTATCTACTTGTAAACTAAATTAGCAACTATCAGCTTTAAATAATTTGCATTGGTATAGATTCTTGTATATTGATACAAATGTAAAATTATTTTTTCTATTCCCGTTTAAACTATCTTTGAAGTTAAGAAACGAAGACAGAGTTATTATTATTTACCAAGGTTTAGGATAGACAGAAAATAATGATAGTAAGAGTGTTAATACGTGTTAAAGCAATAGGAAAAATAGGAGAAGGAAAGAGAATAGGAGAAATAAATAAATAGGAGGAAATAAGATAGCACCAGTGAGTGAAAAGAGAAAAAGATGAAGAAAGGCAACTTAAAGGAATGCCATGTGAGGCAGAGAGATGCCCAGACTCAAATTAACCCACACCCTATGTGACAGATTGTCTCAGAATGGGACAGGACAGGACAAAGCTGAAATACAGCATTAGGTATTACTAAATAAGGGACATATAAAAGTAAAGGAAAGAGAACTGAGTACAGAATTTTTCTCTATGTAGCTACTCTCCTAGGTACAATGGGTGGGTATTTATTTATTTATTTATTTGTTTATTTATTTATTTATTTATTTACTCCTCTTACTACTTGGTATCTTTCAATGGAAGAAGGTCCTTCATGTCTTCTCATTTCCAGTGTTGATGTCTGTGTTGTTTGCCCAGCAAGCACAGATACAGAGTTTGGTTTGGGCAGTGGGTTTGGTTACTTTAGGCCTTTTCCTAACTCTAGGTACTGCATAGGCACTGGCAAGCCTTGGACTTTGGCACCTGGAAGTTCATGTCACTGTTTATCTCTCTTCTAGGGAGATAGTGAATCTCCTTACAACTGTAGTTCTGAACAGATGTTGATCACATAGTAACTTTGTGTCTCTGGCTGAGTATTCCTCTTATATCTAAAAGGTTCTTCAGAGCAGATTTCAGTGTATATGTAGTCCTCTGGCATTTGTCTTGGGTTCCTAGAATGGGTCATGTAGGCAGAGACTTTTACATCTAGAGTCACCTAGTGGTTGATTCAGCAATGACTAAAATGACTAAAAATGACTCCTTGCTCCAGCTCCAGCCACATGCTGAGGAGCGAGGATTTTCTTTGTAAGACTATGTTATGCAGATACCAAGATTCTTGTTTAGTTGGACTGCAGACCTGCTCAGTGCAACAATCCACTGTTGTTTATGTTTTTGAGTCTCTTTTCCCTGTTGTCTCTATCTGTCCTCTGATAGCACATTTGTGGTCCCATTTGTCCCTTGTTGGTATACATATTCTCATCTCTCCCCCAAGCCCTAGCATTCCCTCTCCCTCTCCATCTTTGAAAGGATCTAGTACTGAGGGTGTAGTATTTGTTTCTGTGGTTCTTTGTCTTCATCCATCTGCAGTGGCACTCACTCCACACTGTGGGCTGAACACACCCTATTTGGGGCTGAGTCCTACGGAGTCTACCCCCGGAATCCTTCACCTTCTGCCCAGCTTTCTAAAGTTTCCATTCTTTCTTTGGTACTGAAACCAGTGACTTTCCACCATCACAGGATGGCTGCTCTCCAACTCTCCTTGGCTTATTCCCCAGAGATTCTAGCTGTAAATGAATGGTTGTCATGTACCATCTTCCAAGGCCTGTCTTTATTTATAAGGTTTAAATTTTTATGTTGTGATTAAGTTAGGCATGACATGTATGGATTTTGATGTTCTTAATTAAATCATGAATTACTCAATACCCTGTGGTTTTTCCCCCCCAGTAATTATTGAAGTAAACACACTGCAATGTGCTCATATAAACACCACAAAGTTGTAACAGGGAAGTGTTCAGCATCTCCTGTCGTTTTCTCATTTGAAAGTTTTCTTATAAAGTATAGATGAACATTAAATTCTATCTTCATTTCAAAAACAGCATGGTTTCCAAGCATATGTTCTTTCTAAACCCCAAACAACTAAATGTTATTTGCAAATTCGGATGCATTGGAAAGATCTAAGTGGGAGTTCCCCTAAATCTAAAGAATTTTAAAGTCTAAATAATGTCATTGGAAAACATTAGTTACTCTGATCCCTAACATAATTATATGACCGGCTTTCAAAGTTCATTCCAATGAATGAAGTAAGGAGCTTACTACAGTAATCTACAAGTTAGAGAAAAAAAGAATTTGCCCTGTACTTTGAATAAGAGATCCAAGTAATTAAACAGGGAAAACAAAATAATAATTTAAGCTATTCCTTTATTCTATACACAATCTTGTGTTAAGGGGAAGAATAAGCTTTCATAACTCCACTAAGTTCCTACTTCACACACAGAACTGAGGACATGTCCCCAGAGAATGTGCTTACTGTCAAAGCAACAATTATAGAACCTAGTTGGAGACCTTTTCCATGCATATGGAATTGAAAATTTTTATACTGGTTGAGTAGAACAAAGACTTGAATTAATAAATATTCATGACTCTGACTTGACCACTTAGTATATGTAAGTCCTTAGATAAATATAATTTGTGTTTTTCTGATGTGATTAAAAAGTGGGACCAGGAATATCTAGTTTAGTTATAATACATACAAAGAATACAAAGAAATGCATATCACACAGAACATTACCAATAAATTATGATTTGTTTATTATTTATTTATTTGGTATAGGATATTACTACTTCTTGCCTTCTCTCATATAAGTGACTCCTACTCATTTTAAAATATGAAAAGTAGTAAAAGAAAGGTATTTTGTTCTTTTACTTATTTATCCAGTAAAAATTAGTGCATGGTTCCTCTGTGCTAGGCATATCACTTGTCTGTAGGTATCAAGACAAATGATAACTTTCCTGATGAGAAGCAGTTCAGAAAATTATAGAGCCATGAAACAGTGAAGAGACAAGCAAAATATAGTGTTACTGGCTTTCAGGAAAGACCTACAAGATGGGTCTTGGGAAGATGCAAGAACTGGTCCATAAAATTCTTCAAGATGATAAATTTCAAAGAATAAGAAAAAATGATAAATGATAAAAGAGAGGAGGTCTCTTCTATGATTCTAGATGGAGAACTAGTCTCTCTTTTTTCAACAGATTGTGTACCCATGAGATCAAGCTCTTATTTTACTATTGTATTGTTCATGTGAAGGACATTGAATGAGCTCTTCTAAAAGAAAGAATGATCTCACTTACTCAAGTGCCTATATTAAAATACATAGTTTTTTTTTTTAAAATTTAGGAGTTGTAGAAAGAAAATTAAAGGACTTTTTGAGATTGACAAAATTGAGTACAGTGAAAAATATAAAGAATTTCCTACAAATTCATAGTCAATGAATCTGAAGACTATAGAGTGGGTAAAAATATCAATGTCTACACAACTTCCTCTATAGGTATTTGCCTAGGATTTGATCACTGTTAAATAATGCTAAAATGTTTATATTAATGATAGGTCGTTATTGTGAGCATCATGTTTAGTTTTCCTTCAAATAAGTTGTTACTAGGTGCATGACTGATTTGACCTTTGACTGACAGCTGTTAGACATGTCCCTTGTGCCTGGCAGCCTTGAGTGCGGAAGCTGACCACTGGCCAGTCTCTCTTTTGCTGACTGGCTGGAATGCTATCATGGTTTCTCAGCTTCTTCAAACACTTCACAGATACCCTGGATGAAACCATACTCTAGTGGAGAAAAAAAATCGCTGCAGCCACCATGATGTTGATGACAGAGTTCTTCCTCAAGAGGACCCTGAGAAGGAACCTTTATAAACTGGTAGAGCCAGTTTCTCAGTGAGTATTACACAGGCATAAGCCTCAAGGTTATCTCTGAAGGAGGAGGCAGTTGTAAATTAGCACCACTGTCTCCAGATGAGAAGAACTCTATACGGACAGCGGAAGTGGAAGCCTAGACCCCAACAGTGTGGATTAGCCCTGAGTTTAGCATATACGTTGTAATACTTTTTAATTGAATTTTTTATTTTTTGAAATTAAAATATAAATACATTATCCCCTCATTTCCTCCCTCCAACCCATTCCCCATTCCCACCCCTTCGCACACACACCCAATCCATGACTATTAAAAGGCCTCCCCCTCCCGAGACTCACCAAGACAATGGATGATCACAGGTTTGCTCTGACTACCAGTCTTTGCTATCTTTACTTTCTGGTTCTTACTTTCAAACTTCTTGGAGTGTTTTGGTTTTGTTTCTGTTTTCTATTGCTGGTGGGCTCTTCCTAAGCCTGCTTTCCCTTACTTCACCTTCCACCCACGCAACCACCCGACCACCCAACCACCACCCTCTGAAACCATTCAATTGGGCTAAACAGAAGCCTCTCAACTCACAAGGTCCTGTGCAGGTCAGGCTCTAGACCTAAAAGGACAGTCAAGCAGGCCAGAGGGTTACTTCCTTTTCAAATCTCCCCTCTTCTTGCTGTAAGCTGCCTCTCTCCATCTTCTTGCTCTGCTACTATTCTCAATCATCATTCTCCAAGTTTATAGACAACAAATCTGGGAGCCACTGTCTCCAAGAGACATGGTGGGCCCTTGAGTTTCTAGGATCTTAGTTTTTGGAATCTGTCCATCTAAGCCAAGAAACATGCTTGCTTGCTCTCAAAGAATGCTGTAACAGCAGCAGTAAGGTAGCTGAAATAACCCAGAAACTGTTGGGAAGGGACATAGCTGAGATGATGGACTATAGCCATATAGAGAAGGTGAAGGCAGACAGAGAGCTAAAGAGGCAAAGAGAAGATATAAAGATCCTCGTCACTTGTGAGGTCTAGGAAGCTGCTGGACTTTAAGAGCTGGGGACCCCAACACCCAAGGCTAAAAATCTTTGTGAGCTAGGGGTCCTGGCACTCAAGATTAGTAGGAACTAGTACTGATGGCCTGCTGACTGCTGCTGAGTGTGTACTGCTGGCATTCAAGGTCCAGAGCAATATGCACCTCAGACCTGAGTATCTAGTGCTGTTAAATCTCTGGAATCCAGATCTTGAGGTCATGAGCTTCTAGTTCATATGGCCTGGAGTTTCAAGGTCTTAATCTGTCAGTCAGATCCTATGCCTTTGACAGTCAAAGGCCCATGGCCATCAACACAAAGGGGGCATTCCACATTTAACCTGTAATGTCCAACAGAGTAGAGCCATAAAATTCCAGCAGGGGCTTATGCAGTGTTGCTTGGCTCAGCCTGGGAGGAGGGGACTGGCCCTGCCTGAACTGAGTCTACCAGGTTGATCTCAGTCCTTGGGGGAGGCTTTGCCCTGGAGGAGGGGGGAATGGGGTGTGGGCTGGGGGGAAGGGGAGAAGGACAGGAGCAGGGAGAACAAGGGAATCCGTGGCTGATATGTAGAACTGAATGGTATTGTAAAATAAAATAAAATAAAATAAATTCCAGCAGCTGGTAATATTTTGTAACATTCTATTATCTGGTGTTTTTTGAGACAGGGTCTCTGTGGCTGTGGCTGTCCTGGAACTCACTTGCTCATAGACTGGGCAAGCCACTAATTCACAGAGATTTGTATGCCTTTGCCTCTTGAGTACTAGGAATAGTGGTGTGTGACACTATGCCCAGAATTGGTAACAATTTCATTCCATAGTTTGTCTTACTCTACTTCGACTTGATAACAACTTCTATTGTTTTAGGATGTTTGTATTTCACAAGAATGACTTTTTTTAGGCTTTCTTCTTTCTGATTGTTTTAACTGCTGTTGAGAAGACCTTTGCTATAAATCAACATACTGAAAAGAGTTAAATGTTACATCTTCCTGCTACCCAGAAGAAAAACACCTAAATGGAGTAGAAGTCCCCAGGAATCCAAATTTCCAGATGGTTCCTCATTTTCTCCTGAATAATCATAGTCTCCCTGGGATGATAAAAAGGAAATGAAATATCGTTGATCAGAAGATTCACTTTGTTCTTGGCCCCTGGACTGTTTTCCAGCAGAGCCTGCCTCCCTTCCTTTTACAGGTATAGAGACCAGAGATTCACTATAGAAGTTCAGGTACAGATTCCAATGTGACCCCTGACTATTCCTAGCACCTGTGCTCCAGATCCCTTTCTATCTATTGTGTAACTAGGGAGGTCTCTTAGGGTTACTTTTGCTGTGATGAAACACCATGACTATCTCAGTTAGGGTTTCTATTGCTGTGAAGAGACACAATGGCCATGACAACTTTTGTGAACAAAAACATTCAATTGGGGCTGGCTTACAGTTTCAGAGGTTTAGTTCATTATCATCATGGTGAGAAGTATGGCAGCATGCAGGCAGACATGGTACTGGAGAAGAAGCTGAGAGTTCTACATCTTGATCCGTACGCAACAGGAAATGAACTGTGACACACTTCCTCCACTAGTGCCACACCTATTCCAACAAGACTACATCTCCTAATAGTGCCACTCCCTATGAGCCTATGGGGGCAAATTACATTCAAACTACCACAATCACCAAGGCAAGTTGGAGAGGACAAGGTTTATTTGGTTTATTCTTCTCAATCACTATTCATCACCAAAGGAAGTCAGGACAGGAACACAAACAGGACAGGAACCTGCTTACTGGCTTGCTCTTCATGTCTTGCTCAATCTTCTTTCTTATAGAACTCAGCCCAGGGATGGCACCAACTACAAAGAGTTGGCCCCAAGTCTAATCATCTTAATCCCAAAATGTTGGTTATACACCTAACATGAATCAGAAACAAGAAGGCATAGTAAGGATATAGATTTATAGAATGAAGTGGTTTTACACACGATGAGATCTGAACTATATCCAGTCGGAATGGTACACATATGAAGTTTTTAAAATATACATGATCTCTTAAGGCACCGTTAAAGATCTCGCCATGAATGTTATAGAAGACGATAGTGCATGAGAAAAATACTTTCTGAATAATTAAAGAATGTTTGCCTTAACAAGTAGCCATTCATTAATCCAATTAGTTTTTATTATCTGTTACCAAAAAATTCTTTATAAAACTTAACATCAATATCCTTTTATAGTCCTAAGAAAATTCAACTTCTTCAAGTTTTTGGTGCTTATAGAAGGAGAGCCATCTCTAGATGTTACTATTTCATAATTGTGTGAGCTTCACTTAGGAATATTTTTTTTTTTTTTGGTTTTTTGAGACAGTGTTTCTGTGTAGTTTTGGTGCCTGTCCTGGATCTCATTCTGTAGACCAGGCTGGCCTCAAACTCAAAGAGACCCATCTGGCTCTGCCTCCCAAGTGCTGGGATTAAAGGCATGTGCCAGCACCACCTGGCCACTTAGGAATATTTAAGGGAACCGCATTATTTAACATGAAAGGAGACAAAAAAAAAATAGTCAGAAAGTATAGCTGCATGTAACTGAAAGGAAACAGTAGGCTTAGATGGCTGTGTCATCCCAATGCCATGAACTGAGCCATACTGTGCAAAGCCATGATGCCTTCAAGTGTGGGAGTATCCGTTTATACCAGCAAACTTTCCAGAAAACTAAAGTGAACTATTGTCACATAATAATTTTGATGAGATTCAGGGTGAGACCATTCGGAAGGGCATCGTGCCTTCACTGTTGAACTCGGATGATCTGTCATTTGGATTCTATAAGGATCAGTACATTGACACATTGCTACTACAATCTCTCTGTGGGGCTCCAGTTGACATACTGTTAAGACCCGGACCATACACTACAGCAGGAAGCTTCAGCTGGTATTTATTATAGGTCAGAGAGTGAACATTGTGTGTTGACTTCTCCAAGGATGGATTGGACTTCTTTGGGAAATTATGAGACCATCACAGAAGTTTCAAATGAGAACATTAGTTTTTTATATTTGGATCTACATAGAAATATAAATTTTAAATCATAAAATATTTTTAATGTAGTTTCAAGTTCCTTTCTGTTTTTTTGTTTCTTTTTCTTCCATTTCTTCTCTTTGTTTTTGTTACTTTCTTGCCCTTTATCTCTTTTTGATAAAAGCACTTATTTAACCAAGTGGTTTTTTATCACACTAAAAATATTTCTGCAAGAGAAAATACATTCTCTAAGTATGGTTTAGCTTTTGTGATAACAAACTGTTTTATTCTAAAAATGAGTCTAAAATAATCTTAAATGCTTAGGGCTAAAAACGTAAACATATCTACATTTGAAATGGAAATGAGAACATCAGAACTTTCACATTTATAGTAAATCTTAATATTTTTGGAAACGATACAAACCCTTTTGTAACCAGTTGCTACAGTCTTTGTCACTTCTCCTAAAAAGCTGACACAGCAGTGATTTTATCTGATGAACATGTATATTGCTCTTCTTTTATATGCTGGTGTACTTACAGATCATTTTAGAAGATGACCTTGCATACGGCTTTTTAAACAGTGAGCACGTTTTCCAATGTGCCACGATAGGATATAGATTAAAAGAAGAAGAAGAAGAAGAAGAAGAAGAAGAAGAAGAAGAAGAAGAAGAAGAAGAAGAAGAAGAAGACTCAGTTTAGAATTTTAGAACTCCCTTGGGGTATAATTATCACCTCTGAGCAATGTCACTGGGCTATGCATCATATACCACAAGACAGATGTCATCCCCAGGTGCTGTGCAGTGCATATCATTTATCACATTATTGGACAGACCTAACTAATAGACACATGGGAAATCAGCTCCAGTTAAGACTTAATGGCCCTGAGCATTTGACAATAAATATTTTGGAGCATCAAAGGGATACAAATCCATTCACATTATGTCCATTGCTCTCACACAAAAATACTACCTGACACATGTTTTCTAAATGAGCTTTATTTAGAAGGAGCTGTTGTAAACATGCCATGGTCTAGATTTATTATAAATGGCATAGCACAGTTATGACATGCAAAACTACTTCAAATAACATTAGCAAGTCCTAGTCCTGATGATTCAAGAGTTCATGTTCTCTTTTATATACCATCCTGATTAATTAGAGGAAGGTGAGAATTGAAGCGCTATTGCTTGTAAAAGCAATTTATTCAAATGGGAAGTTATGAGCTACAAAAATGGAATGTGCACAGTATACAGAGTATGTGTTATACTCTCGAGAGCCAACGGTGTGGCTTCTTACTAAGGTACACTCATAATATGAATGAGATAAATGTTAGAGGTAAATGGATGTCAACTGTGTGTGTGTGTGTGTGTGTGTGTGTGTGTGTGTGTGTGTGTGAATTGAGAGTTAAAGTGCCATTTCTAGGCTTGACTCTATTCTATTTTAGAAGCAAGAGAATGACTGAAGAGTCTGTATGTTGAAGAATGCTACCGAATCCCTCCAGCTCCCACAGTCCTGTTGTCCATCTGGAGAAGCACTGCTAGAACTCTGACAGGGTGGCTCACAATCCAAGTGTCTCTGAGAGGCTTAAGAAAAACGTGTAGCTCTGTGCATGTCCTCTGATAAGTACACATTTGTATACGTTTTTATCTTTTCATGGGTGTTCTGATTCTCAGCAGGGCTGAGGAATGTTACTAAGAAGAATTAACTTCCAGTTGCTGCTGCTAGGCCTTCCTTCCTTCCCTCCCTCCCTCCCTCAGGGAACTACCTCATTGTCTTCCTCAGCAGCAGTACCATTTACATTCTTCCCAACAGTGCACTACCACTGCTGAGGACCAGCCTCCAGCAGCTCAGGATGTGAGGGAGAGCCAGTCGAGTTGGCAGACTAATCACTCAACTTGACTTTTCCATCTGAGGGGGCAAAACTTAATTCTCTGGGGCTGGAAATAAAGGGAAACACACACACACACACACACACACACACACACACACACACACACAATCCCCAACATGCCAGGATCTCACCTAGGGTGCTGATGAATGGCAAGCCTTCAGCAGGTCAGAGAAACTGAAGAGGAGATGCAGAGCAGGTGAACTACTGGACAGACAAACAGACACACAAGGACTTTTCGGACAAAAGCTTACTTCTTCCTTGTATTATTCTTTGTTACTTGTTCTACTGTCTTCTTCTGATGCTTCCTTTCTGTCTATATTGATGTCTTCCTTCTAACTAATTTTATTTTTTCCCTTATAGCTTATATATCCCAGCAAAATCTTTCAAGTAGTATAAAATTATAATGTGGTTACAATCTATTTTTAAGTGAGTTATTATAATGGATACAAGTCAAAAACAGCATGTTTTCCATATCCCTTACATGATCTAACATTTTACCTATTACAGGTGAAAACCAAGTTGTCCCAAGAACCCACATACATTTATACCCAAGCTACTTGTTATAGATTAACAGAGTGTAAGCAAGCAAGGTATTTTTTCTTACCAGTTCTTTTGTGGGTAGGCTGCATTTTGTGGTTACAAGGAAAGAGTCAATCATTTTATTATTTATCTCAAAATGTAATCTTATAAGAAAATCTTACAAAAATCACAAATCTAAACTTTTATATATGGAAAAGAATCAGTTAGCTCTACTTTAAATCCTCAGGGTACATACTCATTCATGAACAGTTTCTTATATCGGGAAACTGAGGGTAGAAATGGGCACAAAGAATTAATCAGCATCTTTGATCAACAACCAATCCTAGCAAGAAAGGCACATCAGCTAATGATAATTGGGCTGCTTTGTTCTTGTTCCCTGACCTTAACGAGTCCCTCACTCATTATGTGCCTTTCTAAACCTCAGATTGTTTCCCCAAGATTTTCACCTCAAAGCTATTAACAAAAGCATCTTAAACTAACCTTACTTTTAAAGCTTTGTTTAAGCTATGATACACACCAAAATCCATGAACACATCTCTCAACATTAAGACTAAAAGAACTTGAGATAGCTGAGCTTCTGGGACTCAACTGTTTTTCTTTTTCTTTTTTTCATTAATTTTATTTTTTATTTAAATTTTGTTTTATTCATTTTACATACCAACCACAGATCCCCCTCTCATCCCTCCTCCTGCTCTCCCCCAGCTTCCCTCCTTCACCCACTGACCCACTCCCTATCCCCTCCTCCGAAAGGGTAAGGCCTTCCATGGGGAGTCAGCAAACCCTGGTACATTCAGTTGAGGCAGGACCAAGCCCCTCCCCACTGCATCAAGGGTGAGCAAGGCATCCCACCATAGGTAATGGGCTCCAAAAAGCCAGCTCATGTACCAGGAATAGATCCTGATCCCACCGCCAGGGGCCCCTCAACCAGACCAAGCTACACAACTGTCTCCTGTATGCAGTGGGCCTAGTCCGGTCTCATGCAGGTTCCACAATTTTCCGTCTAAAGTTTCTGAGTTCCTACGAGCTTGTACTGTATATATACACAATGGAGTATTACTCAGCTGTTAAAAAAAATGACATCATAAAATTTTCAGGCAAATGTATGGAGCTAGAAAATATCACCCTGAGTGAGGTAACCCAGAGTCAGAAAGACAAAGGTAGTGTGTACTCACTCATAAGTTGATACTAGATGTAAAGAAAGGGATAATCAGACTACAAGCCACAGCTCCAAAGAAGCTAGGAAACAAGGAGGACCCTAAGAGGGACTCATGGATCATCTTAGGAAGAAGAAATAGAGGAGATCTCCATGAGTAAACTGGGGGTGAAGGGGGGACAAGAGAGGGGAGGGGATGGGGGAGGAGAACATGAGGGAAGGGGATGGTTGAGCTGGGGGAGGGACCGAGTGGGAGAGCATTGAAAGAGATATGTTGATGGAGGGAGACATTATGGGGTAAGGGGTTCTAGGGAAACTCCCAGGAATCCACAAGGATGACCCTAGATTAGACTGCTAGCAATAGTGGAGAAAGTGCCTGAATGGGCCCTACCCTGGAAATCAGATTGGCGAACACCCTAACCGTCACCATGGACGCAGATGCAGAGAGCTACAACCAAGTACAACCAAGAATTCCAGGAGTCAAGTGGAAGAAAGGGAAGAGGAATTATAAGCAAGGGGAGTCAGATTCATGATGGGGAAACCTATAAAGACAATGAGCCAAGCTCACAGGAACTCAACTGTTTTTCTTAATCCTTAACCTAAGCCACAGTCTATACGGCTCCTCAACAGAAACTAGCTGTGTGACATTTCCTTGTTCTTATTTTCTGTCCTCTGCAGCCCCTGCTCTATCAGGGGTGGGGGCAAAACCATATTTTGCTTTTACCTATATTAGCTTTCCCACTAAAGCTAACCTCTATCATAATCCCTTATTATATTAAAGACCTTATTATATTTATTAAAGACCCTTAGTCATCAAAATCCCATTTAAACTAACACTATTATTGTATAAAATCATTGATTCAGTTAAACAGTACAGCTTAGGAGGAGGAAATCATTTTCACAATAATTCACAGGTAAAAATATGCCCAATAGAATGGGGTATTTCCATGAGATAATCACACCACATTAAGGGCAGTGGGGATCTCCCTATGCCCAGTCATACCAGAGAAAAAGGGCGGCGGCAATCATGCAGAGACATAGCAGAAGTAAGAGACATTCTGGGGCTGAAGCCCTCAGGGCCTTGCCTATCTGAGATTCACCAACCAGTGTTGTAAGGTGGTGGGTCATTCCCCTGATGTGGTGATATTTTATTTAAAGTTTTCACCCCTATATTTGGCTCCATGTGTTTTATTTTATAAGACCACTTAGAAATTCGTCTACACCCTGAAGTCAGTTGCCACCTGCTGCTCCTCTGACATGTCCACAGCTGTGCACAAAGGTTTTTCTGTAGCCGGAAGTTTCTCTGGTCCCACCCAGTCCTGCGATCCTTATAAAATAATCACTCAGAGGCTTATATTAATTACAAACTGTATGGCCAATGGCTTAAGTTTCTTGCTAGCTAGCTCTATCATCTTAAATGAACCTATTTCTATTAATCTATGTTTAGCTACATGGCTGTGGAGTTACCAGTCTGTTGGCATGTTGCTCTTTGGATGGCGGGTTGGTGTCTCCTCTACTTCTCTTTCCTGTCTCTCTCCTTGGGTTTCCCACCTGCCTCTAAGCTGCCTTGCCATAGGCCAAAGCAGCTTATTTATTAACCAATGGGAACCACATATATTCACAGGATACTAAAATCTTTTCATTTTGTGAATTATTTTTGTCAACATTTTAGTGTTCTTGATCTGTATTTTATTTCTTATTCCTTATTTATCTCTGCTGTTACACTTCTTTCTTTCTTGTGCTGCCTCTGGGTTTAGTTATCTATTCTTTTTCTGATTCCTTAAATTATAGTATTAACATTTTCTTTTAAATTTTTTTTTACTGTTCCTATTTGTACACAATGCTTTGTCATTGTGTCCACCCTCATCTACCTGCTTGTATCCCCTTCCCATTCCCTCTGACCTCCTTCTTTTCATACGTGTGTGTGTGTGTGTGTGTGTGTGTGTGTGTGTGTGTGTGTGTATCTGTGCAGGGCTCAGAGCTGCCATGTCCATGACTGAAGTTATCATGCTGTGTCCAGAAGGCAGTGTTTCATCATACTTTTCTCCATCCTTTGGGTGCACAGTCTTTTCAAGTCGCCTTCCACAATAATCCTGGGACCTTGGGATGGTGACACAGATTTGCATTCAGGGCTGAGAAATCAGCACTCATTTATTCTCAGCACTCTTACCAGTTATGAGTCTCTGTCACTATAAATATAAACATTTAGAAGGTCGTTAACTACACGTCCATTTAGCACAATAATGGTTGTTGGTTACCCTGACCCTTAGTGTTTGTGTTCTCCCTAACCCTTGACTCTGGGGCAGGCTTCCAGTGTCAAGCAGGCATTTCCTCCAGTGGAGTGGATGGAGTGAACCTCAGGTCCCATGAGGAAGTGGTTGGGTTCCCCAGAACAGTCATGCTACTATTTCACCAATGGATGTTTCTTGCCTGGCAGGTTAGTATCGGAGCACACAGGGTCAGTAGTTGGATGAGACCATTGATGGCTTTTCTCTACCATTAGCCTTCATAACACCATCTGCTACTCTTGACTAGGTCATTGCCAGTTTCTTTGCCATGTATCAAATGTGTTGTCCTCAGTAACAGTGTCTGGGGGTCTAGTTCTGTTGGCCTATCAAGTACAGTGGCGATATCTCATAATTTGGGGACTTCTGGAGGCCAAGAACTCACAAGGGGATTCTGTGTTAAAAACCTACTACTTCTGGGAGTAGTGTTATCTGGCTGTGCAATGACCTCTGTTCAAGCTCTTTATTATTTTGTAGCACTCCCTTTTGAGTTAGTTTGTAAGGAAGCAGGTACTCACATGTCTTTTTCATACCTCAGTTTTGTTGACATTCTCCCTTTCCACTTTCCCCCACCCCCTGCCCACCACCATTTACGCCTTTTCACCACTGGTATTAATCTCCTGTTTTCATATCACCTGTGTTTGACTGTCTCCCAACTTCAATGACCCCCTCCACATACACACCCCAGGCTTCCTTTGTTGTTTCCTGGCCTCTGCAGACACTCACTCCACTTAAAAGAGAAATCTAAAAATTCCAATCTCAGACCTGAGATAACATTTGGGGTTTATCTTTCTGGGACTGGGTTACCTTACTCAGGGTAATATTTTCTAATTTTATCCATTTTTTTTTCTCTATGGATTTCATTTTTCTGTACAGCTGAATGAAATTCCATCATGTAAATATACTACACACTACATTTTCATTATCCATCCGTCAGTGGATGAACATTTAGACTGATTCCATTTCCTAGTTATTATAAACACAACAGCAAAAAACATGCTTGTGTGCATATTTTTGTCATAATACAAGCACCTATATGTTAAAAACTCTGTCTTAGCTCTACTTTTAATATGTAACATAAGCTTTAGTGTATCTTCTTTTCATTTTCATTTGTTTCTAAATGTCTGTCTCTCCTTTTTTATCTAAGTATTTTCTTACTATTTTTAAGCTTTATTTAATATTGATCTTATACATGTACATGTATGTCTGTGTGGGTGTAAGTGCAAGGGATTGCTGGTGTTTGAGGAGGCCAGAGGGGTTGGATTCTCTGGAGCTGTAACTATAAGCAGTTGTGTACAACTAGACAGGGGTGATGGGAACATGTCCTCTGTAAGAACAGTCTACACTCTTAACCTGATCTACCTCTCTGACCTAGTGTTAATTTATTTACCTTATCATGTTTTCATTGATTCACTGGTAGTTGATGTATTTTGTTAAGGGTTGGAGACATGAATCAGAAGTTAGCTGGGAGGTGTCTGCCATGCTCTTGCAGATGACTCTAGTTTCATTCCCGACACCAACCAACCTGTAATTCCAGCTGCAGTGCATCTTATGCCCCCCACTGGCACCCACAGGCATTGTACTCTTATGCATAAACCTATGCTCACATGCATACACAAAAACACATAACTAAAATTTTAAGATTAAATCTAATAAAAAAATGTTTCTTAATGTCCTTAAAATTCTGGGGGTGTTTCTAGCCTTCATACTATTATTAATTTTTAATGTCATTCTGGTTATGATCAGAGAGAGAGAATATTTTCTATGATAGTTATACTTCTAAATCTATTTGAGGCTAAATTTGTTGTAGCCTGTGCTACAAATTCAATGTCCCATATGTAGTGGTAGAGAATGCTTGTTGTTGGATATTTTTATTGCACAGGTCTCTGGGATACAGTGTGTTTACTGTGTGGATCAAATATTCTATTTCTTTATCTTCTGTTTGGTTATCTTAGCCATCCTGGAGAGTGGGGTATGAAAGTCTTTAGTTATTATTGTGGAACTGTCTATTTCTCCCTTCAATTCTGCCAAGTTTCACTTCCTATAACTTGACATTCTGTTATCAGAGATGTAAATATTTATAGTTACTATAGCTTCTGAAAAGGGGAGATGGTTATCTTTATTTTGCTCTAAATTTCTTTTATTGTCCCTCAAATCCTGCCCCGTCTTCTGTGATTAACTTGGTTTTCTCACAGCACTTCACTGGCTATTTCCATTTGTGTGTGTTTTTTAGCTATTCTGCTTGTAGCTACAGTGAGGCTTCCATATAATGTAGCACTTTGGATCTATAGTAGCAGAACTTCAGTCAGATACAAAAACACTTTTGGTGGAGTGCACCGAGCTTCTTGGATTTTGAAATCATGTCTTTCACAAACCTCAGGAAATGTTTCACCATTTTGTCTTCAAATAACCTGTTTCCCGTCCCTCTGTACTTACACCACCGTGTTGGTCAGGTTCCAGAAGTCCTTTAGACCCCCTGTTCCCTTCCTTCACTTGTTTCTTTTCCTCACACTTGGTAATTTTCTTCGTCCTTTTTTCAAGGGTACTAGTGTAGTCTCCGCCTACTTTACATTTCCTTTGGAATCCTCTAATGATATTTTCATTTGTAGGCATAATTTTTAATTTTATAAATTTTGGAAAGGTCTTTTTTAGGCTTACTATGCCTCCATTTATTGTTTTATCTATCTATCTATCTATCTATCTATCTATCTATCTATCTATTTATTTATTTAATATTTATTTATCTATCTTTGGTGCATCCATTGTGAGCAAAGAGCAAATACTCTCAGCTTTAAGGACCCTGTTGGAAAGCCTTCTGTTTAGTAGATCTACCATCTGGTTTATCTAGCTATTCTCTGCATAGCTCCCCTCCCCCCCCCCATCTCTTTAAACAGGTCATACATTTTTTTTTCTGTAAGTTTTTTTCTTCTTCTGATGGACTGTGATTTTTATTTTTGTTGTTGAAAACTTGAGCTTTGGAACTCGTGAGGTAGTAAATCTGGAAATAAAGTTCTCCCTGAGCTTCAGTTTTTCTGCTCTTTTTGTGCTTTCTCTCCTTTGTCATTTTATTTTGTTTTGCCTTCTTTAATCTTCTGTTGTTGCTGGGTCTTAGACAACTTCAGGATGGGCCTGAATACAATATAATATAATATGATATAATATAAAATATAATATAAGCCCAAGCTGTCCCATCTTTTTTCAAAAGCCTTTTCACTTTGTCTTTCTTTTTCTTTCTTTCTTTCTTTCTTTCTTTCTTTCTTTCTTTCTTTCTTTCTTTCTTTCTTTCTTTCTTTC
>CABHPQ010162402.1:0-22458 GCA_902168405.1 Peromyscus aztecus
AGATCTTCATGGCTGATCCTATTCAGCTGACATGCCCTCCTTGCAGTCATTCTGAGCTCAGTCAATGGCAACGCCATTCTTTCCTCCAATCAGACCCAAACCCTTGGTCTCGTGATACCCTATCTCATTATTCATGCCCAATGCAAATGATTTGCCCCGCTTTCAAGAGCCTCCATTCAGTATCTAGCCATTTCTTACAGCTACTGTTTCCACTACACTAGTCCCATGCCATCCTTGCCCTCTTTTAAAAGAATTTATTTTCAGTTTTTTACATGCATCTACACTTGTGATGGAGCATGCATGTGGAGGCTACAATAGGCATCCGTGTCATCCTTGGTTGCTCTCACTTTATGCTTTGAAGCAGAGTCTCTCGCTGAACCCGGGGCTTATCAGTTCAGCTAGACTGGCCCCAGGGATACTTCTGTCTCCACCTCCAAGTGCTGGGATTATTGACATATACCCCCATGCTTGGCTTTTTACATGAGTGTTGGGGATCTGAACTCAGGTCCTACTGACGGCCATGTCTCCAGTCCCTACCCAGGTCTTTTGTTTAGTTAAATGCAGCATCATCTTATCTCATCTTCCTGCTTCCTCAGTTGTTTGCTTCGAGTTCATTTTCTTATCACAGCAATAAAAAGGGCCCTTTAAAACTGCCTCTCAGTGGGGTGGTGGTGGCACACACCTTTAATCCCAGCACTGGGGAGGCAGAGACAAGCAGATCTCTGAGTTTGAGGCCAGCCTGGTCTACAGAGCAAGTTCTGGCATTGCCAGGGCTACACAGAGAAACCCTGTCTCAAAAAACAAAGCAAGAAACAAGAAACCAAACAAACAATAAAACTGCTTCTCCAGAGCAGACAGGTGCTTCAAGCCCATCATCTCAGCACTTGGCAAGCTGAGGCAACAGGATTGCTGTGAGTTTGAGGCCAGCCTAGGCTAAACAGTGAGTTGCAGGTCAGCCTGAAACAGAGTAAGACCCTATCATCATAATAATAATGACAATAATAATAAAATTGCTACTCTTCTTAGAAAGACATCTAAAGCATCACCTTCCAATGGATGGGAAGAGAGGATGCAATGCTCCCAATAGCATTTTCTACCCATCTTTCTGGGGCTCCGGGTACTCCAGGCCAACTGTTCCTATTATTAATTTTGAGCCCACTCAGAATCCATGAACATTGGAGTCTTCGAGCTTGTTCTTACGCCCCTAGACTGCTGTTGCTCCAGTCGGAAACCCGGATCCTCCCTCACTGCCTTATCCTCCCTCACTGTCTTCTGCTCAAATACCACCTTACAAGTAAGGATGTCGCTGGTATCTCTGTGTAAGACTGCAACCGCACCTTCTTTCCCACACCTCGGCCTTCCCTTGGCTAAGTTTCTCCAGGGCAGCCATCTCTTACACTGCTCTATTTACTGTCTGTCCTCAGTTGGGGCCTGCAGGGCTGATGAAGGCAGGACTTCATCTCACTTGTCGCTCTACCCCGAGAGCCTATACCAATGTCTGCTGATACATTGCAGGTACTCAGCACACATATGTAGACTACATGGCACATTTAAGTCCTCTGTGTATGTTGCTTCTCATAGGAAACATTCCATAATCCTGTAAGTCTGGGTGAAACATTTCTCCCACAATGCTCTGTGTTCCTTTTCTGGTACTCTCAGGCTGTGTGATGATTCCATAGTTAACTTACCTAAACAACACAGTAACAACACTGGGGTCAGTTAATCTCGTCACTGGCGAATCCTTAATAGTTGAAAAGTGATATGTTGTTGGAACTCAAATATTTGTTTTGTTGAATATATTTCTATTCAATTAAGGCATACTTAAACATAACACTTTGTGTACTTTGTTTAGAATATGTGCTTTATGAAACAGGATGGGTCAGAGTTATGATCTTTAAATTTATATGTATATTGTAACAGCCAAGCTCCATTACCACCAGCTCTCAATCATGAACCCAAATTATTTTCTATTCTGTGAGCATTTTTGGTTCTGTTCACCCGGGCCCCAGGGTGCGGTGGGTTGTTCTGTTTGGTTTGCTTGATGTTTCCTGGGATGAAAGCATTGGTAATAAAGGATTGAAGCTGTGGGGGGGCTGATAATCATCCATCAGATTGTGAAAGTGGGTGGGGATCTGTGTAACACTTGTACCGCAACCTTGGAATCTTTTTGAAGCTTAAGAAAGCGTTTTCTGGGGCCATACTAAAAAAGTTCTATTTCTGTATTCATTGGACACAGAGAAGTGGTTGCCCTGGTGAGAAAGTAAATAGCTGTGAGGTCTAGACCAAGATACATACAACAAATCAATAACAGGGCACTAAGAGGAAACTGGGAGAGGACTTCACATCCGGGCAACTATCACCCTATCCCACAAGATGCCCCTGCTTGGGGCAGGCCAGGGCTGCCCGGGCCTGTGTGGGCCCTGGGGTGAGTTACTGAGGCCTCTCCCATTAATCTATTTGCCTGGCTTCCCCTGAGAAACCTTCCTGGAACCGCAACCAGCTTCGGGGTTCCAGAAATTTAATTTTATACACAATAAATGAGTTTGGCCTGAGGTTCAACCTGGATGTTTTCCTGACTTTTGCCGATTTCAAAAACGCGAAGGTGAAGCCATTGAAACCAACCAATGACTTTGCTTGGTACCAACAAGAGATTTGAATTCTTATTTTGGAGGAAGCAAAAGTAAAGTTCTCATCTCTCTCTCTTCTTTCTTTCTTTCTTTTTTTTTCTTCAGTTAATTACCTTGGAGCACTTGAGAATTCACTGACTAATTTCAAAGCCTTGTATCTGATTAAGTACCATATGCCAGAAACTCATATTCCACTTACGCTCTCACCCTCGTTGATGATTTTCATTTTAAATTTCATAGTGATTTATAATTTGGGGTGGGGGCAGCACACAGTAAGTATTAGTTTGAAGTACTTGTATGTATGTCCAGTCTGCTGTAGCATCCCACTGCAGTGCTCTAAAACTGATTTGGACCCAAACATTACATTGGCTGCTGGACTCATAGTAATGTACATGGTTTGAGCCAAGACATGGCTCCCTGGAATAAATTAATGAACAATAAACCAAATACTGTTTCTCTGGTGAGTGGAAGCACATGCCAGGATGAATGAAGACAATTTCCGTCAATGTGGTGAAGTTGATTTTCACAGGTTTATGCCTCTAACAATGGGGAATTAGAAACACTTGTGGGAGTTTTGTATTTCTGAAACTGTAGGTGTGCTGGGGATCGTGTTTTGTTTTTAACTTGGGGGAAATTTAGTGTAGAAATGAAAATAGCATCAAGGTTTCAGGAACCTGGGAGAGACTATTGATCTGGAGGCAGGTGACGTAGTGCAGCTGAAGTAATCACATTAAATGAGGACTCCGGTGCAGGGGCAGTGGCTCAGCGGGCTCCTATATTATCCTCAGGAACAAACCTTCTGCTCCCAACACACTTCCTAAAAATGAGGAAAGAACACCTATTCTGTTTCTGTCTTAGCTAACATTTATGTGAGGGAGCTGAATTATTTGGGAGGGTATCGGTTCACCCTTTTCAAATTTTTTAAAACTTTTAATTAATTAATTGGTTGGTTGGTTGGTTGTTTTTTTGAGACAAGATTTCTTTGTATCACTCTGGTTGTCCTGAAACACTCTGTAGACCAGGTTAGCCTCAAACTCACAGAGATCTGCCTGCTTCTGCCTCTGAGTGCTGGGATTAAAAGAGTGCACCACCACCACCTGGCAAATTTTTATTATTTTTTTAAAATTTCTCATACAATGCTTTGTATCCTGACACCCCTCACCTCCTACCCCACCCCCACCATGTCCATCCTCCCCCTGAGTCAGGTCACCCTCTTATACTACACAGTGCAGCAGCTTCCAGTACGATCATGAGATTGTACATCCATCACCACCCTCCAATTTCAGGACATCCCACCATCCCAAGAAATCCCAGACTCATGAAAAATCACCCCACATTCTCTTTCCTCTCAGCTGCTGACAGCCACTAATCTACTCTTTTTCATGAGTCTCTATTTTATTTAAAGGCAGCCAGAAGACCTGTGACCTTGTGTTTGGCTTTTAAAATGTAGCCCATTTTCAAGGGTCCTCTATGGAGTTAACATGTACCAATAGTTAGTTCCTTTGTCTGGCTGTATAATATTCCATAAATAAATATGCCATGTTGTGTACAAATTTTGAATAGTCGTACAAAATGAATATGAATATAAATTTCGTGTAAACATGATAGCCAGTGGATTGTTTCTATTTCTTGGTTAGTATAAATAATACCACTATAAATGACAATCATAGGATTGTCATGAGAAATAAATATATGTAAAGCTACATGTGTTACCATCCTATACCACACCTGGAAAGCACTGATTATTAATTACTCTCATTCCTGGCTTCGTTAGCTCACCTCACATTTAGGAATATCCATTTATCTTGTCTACCGGTATTTTACCACTGGAAAGACTTACAGAAGGAGTTTTTAATATACCTTCAGTAGCATATTAAATGTGGGCTGAAGTTGGAGTTGCAGTTCACCACAAAAAAGAAAAAATATTTCGAGAAAACCCTTTTTCCAGTATTCTGTAGAATGCCACAAAAAAAGGACTAAAGCAGAGCAAATGTTTCATTTCTAAGCTAAATGAAAGCCTTCATTTCTAAGGCTGCCATGAGAAAGTTCCATAAAACAAAGTCAGAGACTGAGGCCCATCTAAAGGAGGGAAGGAAAATTGTTCCTTTCCCTCTTTGGTAGTCATGGTCACCTTCTCCCCGTGCTTTACCTTTGCAATGGGTTGAACTGTGTCCCTCAAAAGTCCCTGTGTTCAATCTCTAGCCCTCAGTGTGATGCTATTTGAAGAGAGGTCCAGGGGGAGATAATCTGGATTAGACGAAGTCATGAAGGGAAGGCCCTTATGATGGGATTTCACTTGTATTCTCCCTCCCCTTCTCTTCCTCTCCCCTGTCTGTCCCTGACCCTCTCCCTCCACATGTGAGGACAAAGTAAGAAGCAGGCTCACTGCAGATCAAGAAGGAAACTCTCCCAAAGGAGCAAACCAGCAAAGGCAGCGCTAACAGCCTTGCCAGCTTCCAAAGCTGTAAAAACAGAATTTACTTGGTTACTTGGTGTGTGACATTGTGTTAAGCAGCCTACCCTGACTCATATACTATCACCGTCCCTTTGTGTGTTCGTGTATTTCAGTGCTCAAGTTTCTCCCCTCTATAAAGACACCCATCACATTGGGTGAGTCCACTTAAGGACTTCATGAAGGTCTTATTAGCTCTGTAAAGACCTCATCTCTAAATCGGGTCACATTCTGAAGCACTGGGCATGAGATCTCAGTGTCTCCCTTTTTTGGGGGGTGGGGGGGTGGAGAACAGTAGAAACCACAGCAGCACATGAAGCCAAATGCAGAGTAAAGAGATCACCTTGAGAGGCCCTCAGTGAAGGAACAAAATGGAAGGGGAGCAAATAGATGACCATGGGAACCAAGAGGTGAAGGAGATCCAGAACTGTGATGGGGGATAGTGTGAAGTGACTTGAGAGTACTCAGGCAAAACATGGGAGTTTTTCCTCTATTGAGAACATGACTTCAATTATCACTGCACTCCATGGTACTCAAGTGGGATCCATAGGCATGTGCCTGGTGTAGTTATTAAGGGACCCTGTCTTTATAAGGGCTAAGCAATGCTCCATATCTGTCTGAAAGTCTTAATAGTTTAATCATTGCAGTCACATCTTTAAATGAAGTCCTATGGGATAGTGAACTATTACTTGAGTAAAGACGATTTAAGTCATTTGTGTTTCCTATAATCCCTTGCTGAATGAGTCATCTGTAGTCACTTCTCAAGTTATGACAGGGCTGTACTCAACTGACAGCAAAGTTGCATCCAGGTAAATTCATTATAATTTGAAAGTGTTCTAAGCTGAAAATATGTTCAATGCACATAGCCCTCTACACATCACGGTTAACACACTCGAGGGACAGTGGCTTTGCCTCAGGACTAGGACCAACTGCAAGCTGTGGCTCTTCACAAACGGTTCATTCAGCACTGGGAGGCAGGATCCACCCATACCATCGGCCCCAAGAAAGATCCAAATTCTATCTTTCACTCTCTCTCTCTCTCTCTCTCTCTCTCTCTCTCTCTCTCTCTCTCTCTTTCTTTCTTTCTTTCTTTCCTTCCTTCCTTTTTCCTTCCTTCCTCCCTCCCTCCCTCTCCCTTCCTCCCTTTCTTTTTTTTTCTTTTCTTTTTGGTTGTTTTGGTTTTTCAAGACAGGGTTTCTTTGTGTGTAGCCCTACCCATCCTGGAACTAACTCTGTAGACCAGGCTGGCCTTGAATTTATGGAGATCTTCCTGCCTCTACCTCTCAAGTGCTGGGATTAAAGGTGTGCACCACCACTGCCTGGCTGAGGTACAGTTTCTACTGAATGCATATTGCTTCTACACTGTTGCAAACTTGAAAGATGGTTAAGTTAAACCATCGCGTGCAGGGGACCATCTGTGGTGGGTGCGATAACCCTCACTCACAAAACTACAGGGCACTCACGCATGCAGTGTTCAGCAAGAGCCAATGTGGGTGCAAAGGAAATAAATTCTGTGTGCAAATGAGTGAGCAAGGCTTTGAAGACCCTAGAAGCCACCTTGTCCCTTCTGACCAAAACTTGCCTCAAATGCAGAAAGGTGTCAAATTCTTCCCGGAAGCATAAGTGACTAAGAATCCTATACCATCCTTACTTATGCTTTTCCTTGTTCTAGCCAATCCCAAGGCTGAAAATGCTGCCATGGAGGAAGGCAAAGCCCGGGGGCCTGGAGAGATGTCTTGGCAGTTAAAATGCTCACGCAGCTCTAACAGAGTTCAGTGCCCGCCACTCACATCATGCAGCTCACAGATGCCTGCATGTGTGTGTGCCCACGTGCACATTTATACATAATCAAGCATCAAATAAACCTGCTCAGAGTCACTGCAGCTCTCTTCTGCTCCTTCTTACCTCACCAGTGGGCTGAGAGGAGCGCCGAGGCAGCAACCAGGGAAACGAGAGTAGAAATGACTCGTGTGCGGTTCCAACATGATTAAGCCATAAAACCAAAGTGTCTAATCCTGGTTATTCCACAGACAAGTTGAATGTCCTTCAAGTGTCCTTTGTCATTCCTCTGCATCTTGATCAATGGCACAATTAATGGGGGGCTAGGGGTGTATCTCAGTGGAAAATAGTGTGTGCAAGGCCCTAGCTTTACACTCTTGCACTGCAAGGGGTGGAGAGGAGAGGAAGAGGAGGAGGAGGAGGGGGAGGAAGGGAAGGAAGCAGGAAATCTTGCTCCTACTTAACCTACTTTCTGAACAGAAGGCACCATGCTTTCACTTTGCACTAGACCCCTCCTTATACAACCGGCCCAGGTAGTAAAGGAAACCCAGCTATGTTATCTGGTAGACAGAGAATGCCAGCTTGCCTGCCAGGTCCTCTTGGTCTGGGAGACAGGGTGGAGCTTGTCTTTGTTTTTGCCATGCTGGGAATAAGTCCCAAAGCCTCACTCGTGTTGGGCAAGTGCTTCATCACCGGACTGTATCCCCAGACAGAGTTTCAGTCTGCTTTCTCTTGCTGTGATAAAACACTAACCAAAGCCAACTTGAGAGGGAAAGATTGGTTTTATTTGACAGGTTACTGTCCATCACAGGAGGAAGGTAAGGCAGGAACTCCAGGCAAGAGCCTGAAGCAGGGACCATGGAGGAATGCTGCTTACTGTTTTGCTCCCCCAGCTTCCTCAGCTAGAGCTCAGGCTTACCTGTCTAGGGATGGCACTGCTTAGAGTGGGCTGAACCCTCCTACATCAGTTAGCAATTTATAAAGATGCCCCCACAGACATAGGCACGGGCCAATGTGATGGAGGCAGTTCCTCAGTTGATGTTCCCTCTTCCCAGGTGTGTCGAGTTGAGAGCTGAAGCTCACCATGACAAACAGGTTCACTCTACAAAGTGCACGTTAAGTCCACACTCTGCCTCGGAGTTACGCTTCTACATCCCCAGAGCATCTGTCTGTCTGTCTTTCGTTTCTAGAGTGGTCTTGGAGTGAACACTAGGCAAGCACTCTCCCACTGGTCTACTTCCCCATACCAGTTTTTACTTTTTGTCTTGAGACACAGTCTGACTAAGTTGCTCAGACAGGCCTTGAACATGAGATCTTCATACTTCCAATTCCCAGGACTGCAGGTTTGAGCTACCAGGCCTCCAGGCTTACCCAAATCATCTCTATTTTCTATCTTCAAAAATAAATAAAAATAAATAAAAAGGCAGATTGAAATGGAATGTGATGTTTCTATAGAAGCAGAACCAGCAAAAATTATTGAGTGAAAAATTGTTGAGAAATTTGTGTTTGGTGTCATTTATTTGTTTATGTACACGCATGTGTGGAGTGGATATGCATGTGCACATGTATGCACATGCATGTGATACCTGAAGCCAACAGGGAGTCTCTTCCTTAATCTTTTTTCAGTGTATTTTTTAAGAAAATGTCTCTGCAGCAGATGAGGAAAAATATAGAGAACCAAAGCCAGACATTTGGCAGAGAGTGGGAAGCCTTGGAACACTCAGCCCAAAATGGGATGTCTCCATCAAATCCCTCCCACTGGGGCTCAGGGAATCCCATGAAAAAGGAGGTGGGAAGAGTGTCCTTTGCCTGATATGATGGTTTCTAGTTTAGTGTTTTTATGGGACTCCTGAGTATGCAGATGAGTGGACCTCTGTTTCTCATGCCTTCTCTTGGGCTTTTCCCCCTTCTGTTTGTTTTATTCAATTCTGATGTGTTAGGTTTTGTTTTATCATGCTGTATTATATCATATTAAGAGCCTACAGAAGCCTGTTTGTTTTCTAGTGAGAGACAGAAAGGGAGTGGATCCAGATGGCAGGGGAGGTAGGCAGGAGCTTGGAGGAATAGAGGAGGGGGAACCGTAATTAGGCTATATTATTATATTATGTGAGAGAAAAAAATATCTATTTTCAATAAAAGGGGAAATGTAAAAAAAAAAATAAGAACCAAAGGAAGAAAGGAAAGAAGGAAGGAAGGAAGGAAGGAAGCAAGCAAAGGTCTTTCGCTGGGAATAATGGATTAGGCTAGAGTGTCTGGCCAGCAAGCCCATATCTCCACTGCCCCACCATTGCGATTGTAGGTTCACAGTACTGTGCCTGGAATTGAACTCAGCTCCCCCTGCTTGCATGATAAGCACTTTGCTGACTGAGCTATCTCCCCAGTTTGAAGTGTTTATCTAATTACTCTTTCATCAATAATAACTCCAGAGTCAGATATCAGGGTAAAAACTTGATTGATCAGAGAAGTGGCCAGTGACCTCTCTTTCCCTCCTTCCTCAATCCAAAAGGCCCAGCATCTCTCCAAGTCCCCTTCTACTACTACCTGTGTCTCTCTATCTGTCCTGGGTCCTCCAAAACCTTTATGGCTAATTTGGTCAGCTAGTAGCTAGCTCCACCCTCTGATTCAAGGTAAACATTATTGTCAGTAAGAGGAGTATCAGAGTGTGATCAAAATATCTCATAACAGTTCTCCCTTTTTGTCTCATGAAAAGGGAAGGTTTTAACTCTAAACAGTAGAACTATCTACAATAAAAGCAAGTATCAGGTAAGAATTACATTCACAATGTCCGGTCCATTTGCATTTGGCAAATTCAGAGAAAATACTCCATTGTCTATCCTATTTTGGTGAGTCCAAAGTTTTGTACCTAATTCAAATTTCTATCCTAACTTGTATTACCAACCCAAAACTATTTTTTTACACCTCAAAACGTTTTCTTAGATAAACAACTTAAGCTTTTATGTCTCTCAACTTTATAAAAGTTACACCTCTTTTGTGAGTTTCTTTTCTGAATTTGTGAATAAGGAAAACTGTAACTATAACTATCTAGTCTTTGACCCCATCAGAGATCTGAGAAGGATATATTATTACCTGAGAAAACAGGAAGTACAGAGCAAACAACTTCCAAAACTATAGAAAGGACAGAGATATCTGGCTGCCTGGGCAATCAACCAAGGTTCCTCTGCAACATTGGGGCACCCATCTTCGGCCTACAGGCCTAGAATATCTGACAGACTTTTCTATGAAGCAGGAATTTTGAAGGACTTTCCTACCTTGTCTTGACAAAATTCAGAAGTTGCTTTTTTGTGTGTCCTGATTGTCCAGTTTGGACAGTATACTGTCAGCAGTGTAGGCAAGGTCAGTTTCTTGCCCAGTGGCAAACTTTTGCCACAAAAAAAAGCAAACTCCATATGGAGGTTCTTTAATGCCCATCATCTTCTCTAGAGTAGATTGGTGCTGCCAGGAGCAGATGTGTCTCATTGTCATGAAAAGCCTTATATTATTAAAACTTCTTAAATGCCATATTCTGTAGATCTCTGAAGTGTTTGAAGACCACTTGTGTAAAATTTATCTCTATTTGACCTTGAAAACATACCTATCATGACTACAAGTTTGATTATTATAGATAACTAATTATTAACCTGTATTTCTTAATTATCCTAAATAGTTTATAATAATAACTTTCAAGGATTATAAATTTACATTACATTTTTAAATGAGATGCATAAGTGCTATACCTTAAACAAGAGTAGAAACATATATGTAGTATAACAAAAATAACCTTAAATTTGTATCAATATACAAAAATACCTGAAACAACAGTAGAAACATATATACAGGTAGGAAATAGATATTTTTAATCTTTTTAAGAGATCTCTTTAAAAATTATTTTTATTGAAAATTGATTTTTTTCATACAATATATTTTGATTACAGTTTCTTTACCCCCAACTCCTCCCAGATCCTTCCTGCTTCCCTGCCCACCCAAAGCCATGCTCTTTTTTATTCTTGTTAGAATACAGACATCTAAAAAAAAAAGAAGATAAAATAAAAGCAAACAAACAGAAAAAAAGCCAAAGAAAAAGCACATGAAACATATAGATGCTGAGACATGCATGTTATATATAACACACAGAAAACATATAAAAATTGGAAACCATAATATAAGCAAAATATCTGTAAGGTAAACAAAACAGCCCAGATAATGAATTGTAAGACAAAAACAAACAAACAAATAAGCAAACAAACTCCAAACAAACCCCCAAAATACCATTGAGTTTGAGTTTGTTTTGTGTTGGCCATTCACTGCTGAGCCTAGGGCCTGCTCTTAAGTGTGGTTTGAATACCCAGTGAGTCTCCAATGGAGAAAACTAATTTGTGTATATGTGGTAGAGGCGGTATATGCACATGTGAGTGTAGGTGCCTGCAGAAGCCAGAAGAGAGGACTGACTCCCTACAGCTGGTGTTCCAGGAGGTTACAAGCAGCTCATCATGGGTTCTGGGAACCAAACCTGGGTTCTCTGAAAGAGAAGTATTTGTTCTTAACTATGGACCTGTCTCTCTGGCCCCAGAGGTGATTTCTTCTCATGTAGAAATGAAGTCAGCAAACTGATATATTTATTAGGACGTTCAGAGGCATATGACAAGCCATCAAGGGCAGTCCTTTGGAGAAGAACAAGTTTCTGTGAATTCTTCAGTCATTTCATGTGAGGAACTAACTGCCATCCTGGAGAGCTGAACCCAGGGCAATGAGGACCTTAACGTGGGTAGCTGGCAGGAAAGATTTACAGAGAACAGTCAGAAAGTGTCAAAAGAAACTTCCAGGTGACTTGCTTTCTAACAGCAAACATAGTATTCTTTAGAAATGAAAGATAAATACTCGTGCCTTCTGGGAATGGACTTCAACTGACTGATATACAGTTGCTAACTTCAATTAGGGGAGCAAGCAGGGGGTAGCGGGTGTTACCTTAGGGAGATTTGTCAAATGGATAATTCAGAAAAGTCATTCCTTTTGAGCACGGAGTCATTAACTCCTCCCGTAACAGACTGTGAGAGCTATGTTTGAGCTTGTCCTGAAAATTACTTCAAGAGAAGAGTGATCGAGGAGGCTGCCTCACTGCCAGGATGTTCACACATTTTAAGGAAAAGGCTGCTTCTGCTTGAAACCTGTTTGGAATACTTTTTGGGGCTCCTCTGTGATCCTCAGAAGCATCCATCTGTTAGAGTCAGCTGCAGTTGGGCCCCACTCAAAGGTGGACATAAATTCTAAGGTTAACTTATCCATTTAACTTTTTTTTTTTCCAGAAAAGCAGCCTTCAAATGTTCCTTCTTGCATCCTTAATCGTTTGAGCAGCACAAACTCAAAAGTCAGTCTTCCGGGGAGAGTACACTCTGTGCTTTGTTCCGTCTGTCAAAACACTGTTGTTTTTATTTGAGGAGGAAGTCCAGGTTCCAGAGCTTTGGGAGTGTGTATTAGCTTCTGAGCACTGCTGTAACAAAGAACCACAAACTGGACATCTTACACAACAGAAATCCATGGTCTCACATTTCAAAAGTTAGAGGTCCAAATTCAAGGTGGCAAGCATGGTGGGTTCCCGATGTAGCTTCTGAGAGAAGGTCTGTTTGGACTGTCTCCTGAGCTTGTGCAGGGTCCTATCATACTGTCTTCCCTCTGTTCAGATCTCTGTGTCCAAATATCCCCTTTTCTAAGGGCATCAGCATGTACTGGGGACAACTCTAGTGTCTTTTCATTCTCATTGTTTTTGTGAAAGGACTTCATTTTGTATCCTACAACTATTTCCCTTCCCCTACCTCCCACATAAGAGGATTACAGGCATATGATGTCAACACATCTGACAAAGCATTTTTTTGTTGTAATACTTAGGATTGAGCCCAGGGCCTCATGCATACTGAGCAGGTTTGTACGACTAAGCCTAGATCACCAACCCTGACCTCATTATAAATATCCTCTGTAAAGATCCTGTCTCCAAACATATCCAAATATCAAGACCTCAACATGTGCATTTTAGGAGGATGGAATGTATCTCCTCATGTTAGGAGAAGGTGGTGTTTGGTGACGAACCATGTAAGAACTCCCAATCACCGTAGAGGCACTGGTCCATGCTGGCCTCTATATTGGTTACTTTTCTTATTGCTGCCACAAAGTTCATGGCAGAAGCCACTTAAAGAAGCAAAGACTCACCTTGGCTCACAGTCTTGGCTGTATTTCATCATGGAAGGGAAGGGGCCATCCTTTGCAGCAGGAGTATGTGGAAGAGCCTTTCACATCTTGGTGGCAGAGAGCTTGGGCCAGAACCAGAAGAAGACATTATCCTCAAGGACCATTCCCATCGTGACCCAGTTCTGCCAATACAGCTCCCATCTCTTAAGGACTCCATAACTTCCCAAAACAGCTCCAGTAATTGAGGACCAAGTGTTTACATGAACCTGCAGGGGACATTCCACAGCATCCATGATACACTCAACACAGCTGCAAATATTTCCTTTGCTATGAACAAGCCTTCTAGAAGCAGTCAAGCCACTGTGTTCTGTCCTAATGCAAAAAACGTGTCCAGTATCTTTTGGGAATATTTTCACCCTGAAGAGGTAAACATTTAAATGCTTAGTGTCTGAAAGAACATCATTTTAATGATCAGACACTAGCTTTTGTTCTAAATAATTGAGTCCTCACCCTAAAAGCTGCACTGTGAGTCTCCAGTGTTAAGTCCTTGAAGGCGGTTCTAGTAGGATGATTTGTTAAGATCTCCCACTTTGGGGCCTGGGGAATAGCTCAGTGGATAAGGTACTTACTGTGCAAGCATGAGGACCTGAGTTCAAATCCTCAGCACCTACATACAAAGCTGAGCCTGGTAGTTTATACCTGTAACCCCATGGCAGGCAGGTGGGGACAGGGGGATCCCTAGAACCTCCTGGCTAGTCATTCTAACCAGTAAGTGAGAGTTCCAGATTCAGTGAGAGACCTTGTCTCAGGAAACAAGATGGAGACCAACAGAGAAGGATATCTAACACCAATATGCCTTTCACATGAATATGTACAAATGTGTGTGCATGCACACATCTGCACACACATACATCATAACACACACACACACACACACACACACACACACACACACACACACACACACGCATGCACACAGTGGGGGTAAAGGTAGTTTTGTTTCTTCCAGTCTTCATTACTTTGAACACACCACTTAGCTTCTCTTTCCTTCTCTGTAAATGGCATGTGATACCTGGCTCATTGAGTTGGTTTCTTTCCCTGTGACTGTGATAAAATGCCCTAACACAAGCAACTCAAGGGAGAAGGGGCTTGTTACGGCTCACAGTCCGGGGGTGGAGGTACAGTCTATCATGGCAGAGAAGTCACAGTGGCAGGGATGGACTTTGAGGATAATGGTTTTGGCCCAAGCTCTCTGCCACCAAGATGTGAAGGGCTCTTCCACATATTCCTGCTGCAAAGGATGACCCCTTCCCTTCCATGATGGTCTGCAGTTCCCAGACCGCCCACAACTTTCTTCCAAACCATTCCAGCCTCACACACCAACCTTTAATACAATCAGCCCTCTAATCATGAAGAAGGCTCCTATTCTCTGAGCCCCCATCTTCCACATTGCTTTGATTCCCAGAGTGAGGCTATTTTTCTCCTCTGTGTGTTTCACTCACACATACACAATTAGGGTCTCCAAATTCCAACTCCACCTCACCCCCACCCCTGACCCTCCAAGAATGAACAGTGCCACTGAGTCCCCCTAAATATGGTCTCCAGCATTAAATACCTTGTGGGCAGTCCTTTCAGTCAACTGCATGGTGAGGCTGCAGCTCGCCTCCCAGAGCCTGACTCATTGCGTGCCTGACATAGGAGAACTCAATTCCTGTTTTAATGAAGGGGTAAAGGAGTGAATGAACATGACTGACTAGGAACGGGGAAAATCCAAGACATCAAATAATCTATATTTGTGTTTGGAATGCATTTTATACATTTGGAGAACATCAAACAAAAAACTTCAAACAAAGTAATGAAGCCAGCCTGTGCAGGTCCCAGTTGGGTGGGGTGGCCTGGAAAAAGGGTGAGGATTCTAACAGGAAGGGAGGAACCTCTCACCAGCCAACTACCCGTCCTAGCCTCGGTGGCTAGTCTAGAGATCAGCATCAAAAATGGCTTAGGGCTCAGAATCCAGAGCTAGATAATTAGTAAAAGATTGTAATGCATGGAATTGTAAGTGCTGTGGAAATTTGTAGCCATAAGAATACAAAAATAATGATCTTCCATTATCTGTGAAGCTGGGAAGGGCATATTCTTCTTAATTGAAATTGGGTTCAAGAAATAGCAATAAATTGGAGGCAGAGTTGCACCCAATATCGCGCAAAGCCACTGGCATTCTGAAGGCAATTACGGTGCTGACCATCCACCCTGAAAACAAATTATAGCTGCTAATGACAAGCAATGGCAATCAGAACGTTTTTAGAAAATTGCCTGGAAACAGCATTGTCAACAAGGACCACTGGAATACGGCTGTAAACAGTTTAAATAACAGCAAAGTGCAATGACCTCTACCCGCCTGGATGTGAGGAAGCTGTTAAACATTCAGGGTCTTCTGAGAGACAGCCAAGCAGTCTTTAACCTCGTCTTTCTGGGCGACTCTAAATGTGGTGGCGATTCCAGTGCCCTTGAACAGTCCGCTGTTTGGTCAGTTTTATCTTGTTTACTCCTGTGCGCTGGATATGTCTACCCCCCATCCCTCGTCTTTGCCTTTTTTGTTATCTTTGGCGTTCATTCTTTTTTAGACATGTGCCTCAGTTGGAACAAATCCATGAATACAAACAACTTGAAAAGTTTCCAAACGGCCCCAACCATTGTGATATGCTGGCATCTCCCAGAGCTTGCGGCGCTCCCAGGGATGGGAGCAGGAGAGTTTCTTGTTAGCTGTAATAGAAACTGACACTTTTCATATCTCCATTTGAAAGCCCAAGAGGCTGGTGCAGCTCCACACTGTGATAAAGCAAGTGGGTGGATGGTGGGTAGGAATGTAGACGGGACAGCAATGTGAGCAGAGGGGGCGTCTGGGAAAGAAGACCAGAGGAGCCTTGCAAGCTTCGAGACTGAAAAGCATTCTTAGAGTGCTTTGTCAGTAATGCCGTGAAAAATAAAGGGAAATTTGAGGAGAAGGTGGCTTCTCCCAACTAATAAATTGCCACTTTTTCCAGAAAAAGCTAAGCTTTAACCCTTTCATTGCCTATTATGGAGACGAAAGCAGTCCCTTGTAGTTATGTGGGGTTAGTTTGTTTGTCTTAGGAAATACAAGTACCCAGGATACTTTGAAGAAATCATGTGCAGTGGAATTCTTTTCCAGAATGTGTATTCCACATGCTTCTCTGGGTGGAAGCAGGCCAAGCAGGGCAGCTTCTTTGCTGTTGAAGACCCCCAGTGTCATCAGCAGAGACATTACCACAAACTGTCCTGTAGTACAGTCAGGCCAGGCATCCAACAGGAGGCTGTTTTTGAAATATTTAGTCTGTTTTGGAATACTTTCCTCTACTTCTGCACTCTTGTTTTTTAGACTGGCAAATGTCACTTCTATAGCCTCATTCATTTGGCAACTTCCTGCTTCTCACCCACTGTGGCTTAGAAATCCTAGCTTGTTAGTCTCCTGGACGGTGATTGAGTCTCAGTGAGAGACTGGGGCAAGTATGTGGGCACTGATATTCACTCTGCCTACTAGAACCCTGTGACCTTTCCCCAGGTCTTGACCACTTTTCAGAGAGTTGAGCCAACTAGAAAATGGGCACCACTGAACTCACTCAGAGGTGAACAGACAGCATAGAACTCGGGTGTGTGAGAAGAGGACTCAATGGGCAAAATCACTTGCCCCACATGCCTGATCCCGAGTTTGATCTCTAAAGCCTGTGGAAGGAGAGAACTGACTTCTGAAAGTTGTCCTCTGACCTCCACGTGCACTCCATGTCCCATGTGTATTACACACACACACACACACACACACACACACACACACAGTAATGAAATAAACTTCTTTAAATATTAGGTATATGAGAGAGACTCGTATGAGATTATATATGTACTTCATTTATCTTGGTTCTTTGGCTTAAATTTTAATAAGCCTGGAATGACTCAGTGAGTTAAAATTGTATTTATTTTTAAGCTTATTCTTATTAGAATGAATAGAATTCTTTTCTAGAGAAAAGACACACACCACAGATCTGTGTTCTTCCCACCTGCTGCCATGCTCTTTGATACACTTTTTGTTTCCTGTGCATACACTGGAAAACAAAATGTGTTTCTTCTTTACAAGTTTGCATCATGCATCTAAGATACACTCTCTCATAATTATTTCCTGAGTTATTCTCATGTCTTTATGGCTGTCCTTTTGATGTCTATAGAGTATTCCAGTGAGTCATGAATCACTGAGTCATCTTCTCTTTATCAGACCTTGAGATTATCTTTGTGTTTTGATTTTTAATAATGACCATGCCATGAGCAGACGCCCTGGCACAGCCTCTCTTTGCTTCTGTGACACTGTTTCCTGAGGAGTCACAGAAGTAGAATTGGGTACAAGGAGACTCTGACAATACAGAGGCAGCTGTGTTTACCAGGGGGGGTTTTGGGATGGTTACTGATAGTTCTTGGTCCTTAAGTGTGTCTCTTGTTTACTGAGGAGAGAACAGAGAAGTTAGTTTCAACATCTAGGGCGAGGGAATGTCTCAGTAGGTAAAGTGTGTGTCCCATGAGCATAAGAGCATTCAGATCCTCAGCACCTCTGTGAAAGATCCAGGAACTTCAGTGCATGCCTGTGCTCCCCGAACTGGGATTGTGACAAGGACAACAAGGCCCCTAGGGTTTGCTGGCCAGCCATCTCTAGTCAAGTAAGCAAGCTCCGGGTTCAGTGTGAGAGACCATGTTGTTGTTGTTAATTTTTGCTCTTTTCTCTTTTAGGGAGCCTGCCACCCAGCTCCCAAATAAATCACACATGGAGGCTTATTATTACTTACAAATACCTGGCCTTACCTTGGCTTAGTTTCTTGCCAGCTTTTCTTTTCTTTCGTTGTTTTTTTTTTCTTATTTATTTATATGTATACAGTGTTCTGCCTGCATGTATCCCTAACAGACCAGAAGAGGGCATCATTACAGGTGATTGTAAGCCACTATGTGGGTGCTGGGAATCGAACTCAGGACCTCTGGAAGAGCAGACAGTGCTCTTAACCACTGAGCCATCTCTCCAGCTTTTCTTAATTTATTCCATCTACCTTTTGCCCCTGGGCTTTTCCCCTTCTCTTACTTCTGTAAATCTTACTCTTACTCCATGGCTTGATGTGTAGCTGAGTGACTGGTCACTGGAGTCTTCCTCCTTCTCTCGCTGCTAGATAGTTCTCTTCTTCTTAGATCTTTCTCTCCTCCCAGATTTCTCCTTCTATATATATTCTCTCTCTGCCTGCCAGCCATGCCTATTCTTTCTCCTGCCTTGCTATTAGCCATTTAGTTCTCTATTAGACCATCAGGTGTTTTAGAGAGGCACAGTAACAGCTTCACAGAGTTAAACAAATGCAACATAAACAAAAGTAACACACTGTAAAATATTCTACTACACCATGTCTCAAAACATCAAATGGAGAGTGACTGAGGAAGATACCCAAGGTAGACCTCTGGTCTCCACACACATGTGCATACATGTGGACTTACAGACACATGTGTACACACAACACATAACTCTAACACAGCTGTGGGTAGCACATGTTTGTCATCCCAGCCTAAGGGAAGTGGCAGCAGGAGGGCTGAGAATTCTAGGTCATCCTCAGCTACATGGTCAATTCAGGACCAGCCTATGCTACAAGAGACTGTCCAAAAAAACAAACAAGCAAGCAAATGAACTGTTGTCCCAAATCTGTAAGTGGAGAACAGAGGACCACTGGACTAGGCATAGAAGACTGTTTGTCTAGAGAACCAATTGTCTTCACTTAGCCCTCTAGAAGGAAGAAAGCCACAATAAAAATAGTAAAATGATTTCATTCACCAGGTTAAGAGAAAAATTAAGTCTTCTGTAGTAGTGCAAGAGCCAAGAGGTTCTTAGCCTTGGAATGGGAAGAAGAGAGGTGGGTGAAGATTCTCTGAATTAGAAGCAAGAGATCTGCTGTGGAATGTCTTTCTGTACACCGTGAATATATGCTGCTCTCATTGGCTAATAAATAAGCTACTTTGGCCTATGGCAAGGCAGCTTAGAGGCAGATGAAAAATCCAAGCAGAGATAAAGAGAGAAGAAGGGTGGAGTCTGGGGAGATGCCAGCCTGCCACCCAAAGAGCAACAAGATGCCAGCAGACAAGAAACACCAAGGCCATATGGCAATGCATAGATTAATAGGAATTTTTTGAGTTAAGTTATAAGAGCTAGCTAGCAAAAAGCCTGAGCCATAGGACATACAGTTTATAATTAAAAGAAACCTCTGAGTGACTATTTTATAAGCAGGTATGAGAGCTCAGGTGGGAGAGATTATCCGGACCATGGGGCTAGGCAGGGCCAAGAAACTGCCCCCTACAGAGGGGACCAGGAAACCCTTTCCTTGAAGGTTGCAAAGAGGCTGCACTCTTGGGAGAGAGATGTCTATACTTGGGTTGAGGTCGTCTTATCACTATATAACCCTTTAATCCCCATGATTCAAGGCAAGTCCACTACGTTCAAGAGCTTGCAGGAAAATATGGTGCATGGAACACTGACTGGCCCTGGGAAGTGAGGAGTGGAGCTTAAAGCAAGTGGGGAGCAAGAAGGCAGGATGCCTGCCCTGAACATGGGAGTCGGAGTGAAAGACGGATGGTCAAGAAACCACGAGGCTCCCAAGAATCCTGAGAGGAATACTGAAGTCACCGTATGTTTTAAGGCTGTGGTCCAAGCTTAGATTGATAGTAAATGACATGAGAGCTCAGAGCGTTGGTGCACATGGCCCTTAGACAGCCAGCCTAGGAGGTACGGAAGAACTATTAGATTAAAACTTAGATATTCTCAAACCAAAAATTAAACTGTTAGACTGAAGGCAAAATTTTAGTAGCTTTTCCACAAATGCCAGAATTTGTAAGCAAAAACAATATGATGTTTTTCTTACCCAGGCTTGAATCTTGTTTTATTTTGCTTTTTGTTTTTTGTTTTGTTTTTTACCCAGGGTCCAGCTATATAACCCAGGCTGAACTCAAACTCAAGGATTCTCTTGCCTTGGTCTCCTGAGTGTCTAGGATTACACTCACCTATCACTATACCCAACCTTGAATTAGAATTTTACATGGTAAAAAAAAGAGAGAAAGAAAAGGATTATACATGGCTAATGTGAATATTTTCCCTAATTTATGTATTTGTTTTTATAAAAGGCACACTGCCCTGCTTCTGTGTCTCTCCTGGGACCCATGGAAAGGTCCCTAGACTCTAGGAAGCCTCGTAAGACTATGTCACAGAAAACAGAAGTGGTTTCTGTTCTCAGTATTGATCAAAGTGAAGGCTTAGTATTTGGAATAGTTATTGTAAGTCAATATAGCATATTCTCTCTGGTGGGACAATAGAACATCAGGATAAAATGTATATGTACATGTATTAGTCAGAGTTCTCTAGTCACAGAACTTAGGGAATGAATATATATATATATGTATGTATGTATGTATATATATACCATATGGTAGATGAGGGGTGGGGCCTGGTCTCCCATGGTCATGTTCTTGGGGAGGTCCACCCACACCCCTGTCAATAGGGTCAGCTCTACTGTGCTGCCCAGGCGAGGTGCAGGGTCCACTTTCCCAAGAGCTACAGCTGGTAAGGGGGAGGGTCAGATCGTTCGCCCACCACAGGTGGCAGGGACAAGAGGGGAGGGCATCTTTCTCTCACCCCCAACCACCACATGGGCACATTGTCTTCTTGTCTCAAAATCCATATCGTGAGTGTGCTCTCCATTTTTGGTTTATAGTTCATTCCAGTTTTGGTCAAGTTAACAACCAAGAATAGCCATCACAGTACATGTACATGAGCACACACACTCAAAGCCATAGACAGAGACTGAAAACCAGTCCCAAAATGGCAGACGTGAGCCCTTATGATAAGAGGTGCTTGGGCAAGGAGATATATGTCCTGTAGCTCTGCCCTTACACCACTCAGTGTGGAGCTCTGTGGTGTGTTGAAAACCATGTGGATTATCATGTTGTGTGACATGTGCCTAGGGGAATGTGTGTCATGGTTCCGGTGCCTGAGAGGGTAAATGACAAGGGGCACACTCTATCTTCATACTAATTTAGGAATGTAAGAGGATGGCCTCTGTTCTGGTTTCCTTTCAGTTGCTATGATAAACATTCAGACTAAAGTGTTTTAGGGAGGAAAGGGTTTAGTTCAGCTTACTGGTTATGGTCCATGTCTTAGGGTTTCTGTTGATGTGATGAAACACCATGACCAAAAAGCAAGTTGGGGAGGAAATGGTTTGTTTAGCTTACACTTCAGCATTTGCTGTTCACCACTGAAGGAAGTCAGGACAGACACTCAAGCACAGAAACCTGGAGACATGAGCTGATGCAGAGGCCATGAAGGGGTGCTGCTTACTGGCTTGCTTCCCATGGCTTGCTCAACCTGCTTTTTTATAGAACCCAGGACCACCAGCCCGGAGGATGGCACCACCCACCATGGGCTGGGCTCTACCCCATTGACCGCTAATTGAGAAAATGCCTTATAGCTGGATCTCATGGAGGCATTTCCTCAGCTGAGGCTCCTTCCTCTCTGATGACTCTTGCTTGTGTCAAGTTGACACAAAACCCGCAAGCACAGTCCATCATTGATGAAAGTCAGGGCAGGAACCTGAAGTCAGGATGGCTTGCTGTTCTATAAAGTGTTACCTCCAACCAGGGAGTTATAACCAAGGTAGTACAACAAGAATCATGGAGGGTGCCGCTTGCTAGTTGGCTCACTCACCAGCTCCTGTTCAGTCAGCTTTTTTTTTTTTTTTTTTTTTGGTTTTTCGAGACAGAGTTTCTCTGTGTAGCTTTGCGCCTCTCCTGGGACTCACTTGGTAGCCCAGGCTGGCCTCGAACTCACAGAGATCCGCCTGGCTCTGCCTCCCGAGTGCTGGGATTAAAGGCGTGCGCCACCACCGCCCGGCAGTCAGCTTTTTTATATAGCATAGGACCACCTGCCTAGGGATGGTGCTGGCCACAGTAGGCTAGACCCTCCTTCATCAATTAATAATCAAGACAATCTCCCTAAGACATGTGCACAGGACAATCTGTTGTAAGCAATTCATTGATGGGGGCTTTCCTCAAAGATGACTCTATTCTATATGAAGTTGACAATTGTATTGGTTACTTTATATTGTTGTGATAAAACACCATGACCAGAAGCAATTTATAGATGGAAGAGTTTATTCGGGCTTGTGATTCCAGAGAGATGAAGGTCCATCATGGTTGAGAGGCATAGCAGCATACAGATATGGCAGCAAGAGCAGGAAGCTGAGGGTTCATATCTTGAACTGTAAGCACAAAATGGGGAGAGAGGGAGGGAGGGAGGGAAGGAGAGAGAGAGAGAGAGAGAGAGAGAGAGAGAGAGAGAGAGAGAGAGAG
>CABHPQ010162402.1:22468-34293 GCA_902168405.1 Peromyscus aztecus
GAGAGAGAGAGAGAGAGAGAGAGAGAGAGAGAGAGAGAGAGAGAGAGCACTGGGAATGGTGTGAAGCTTTGAAACCTCCAAGCCCACTCCCAGTGACACACATCCTCTAACAAGGTCACACCTCCTAAGCCTCCCCAAAGAAAGCTATCAGTTGGGAACCAGGTGTTCAAATGCCTGAGACTCTGGGGGACACCTCATTAAAACTGCCACAACAATTAAAGCTGACTAGGTAATCCCTTGAACAAAACTGAGGTTTTTTTAGACAAACCAGGGCGAGCTGGAAATGCAGACCATTTACAGGGTGAGGTATCTGTGTTAGGTACCACATTCAGAGTTTCTACTGTGGAGGAGGTACTGTTCTGAGTACCTACACAGTACTTTAAAGTACATAATTCAAATTTTAAAAAAGCATATAACAATTCTAAAACTTCAACTCATTTGAGTTCCCTCAGTTAACAAATTACAAATGTGACTCAATTTTCTCTGAGACCAAAGCTAACACTTTCTCTGTTACATTAGTTTTCTGTTGGGGGGGGTGGTCCACTGGCCCTTTTCAGAGTTCAAAACAAGTTACAGAAATGAATTTGCCCTAAGAATGTAAATGTGCACATAGAGGGGAAATTGTACACACCCATTCACAGGTGTTTTCAGGCTTTCCTGGACTCTACTTAAGCACCCATACCACCAACACCTACCAAATGCCAAGGAAGGATGGCTATATTGTCCGTGTGTTCTCGGAGGTCAATATGGGATGGTTTGTTTGTTTATTTTGAGACCGGGTCTCTTCCATGTAGCCCTGGCTGTCCTGGAGATTGCTGGATATAGACCTAGCTGTCCTCAAACTCACAGAGACCCTCCTGCCTCTGCCTCCTAAGTTCTGGGATTAAAAGAATACACCACCATGTCCAGCCTTCTCTGTTGTTTTTGTTTGTTTCATTGAACTTATTTTTTTTCCTTGACTTAAAAGTATCTTATTTTCATTCCTGGTATCCAATAGAAGATTTTTTTAAAGAAAATTTAAACTCTGTTTTACGTGTATTTCCTTTTATGTCCACACCCTTTCCAATCTGGGCTACTACCAGAAGGTGCTGTCCACAACTGGGGTGAATCTCCCCACATCAATCAAAGCAAAGGGGAAAACTTTTCAGGTGAGGCTCCCTGCTCAGATGGTTCTAATTTGTGGCAAGTTGAGCTCAAAACCAACCACAATAGTGTCAGCATGCTACTTCCTGAGGCATGTTCTACATGGCTCTGCTTCTAGGAAAACTTGTTAAGATTGTTTCAAGTGTAGCAGGACCTCAGCCTGTGTTTTGAGCATGTGAGCATGTTGTGGGCTCTGCTCTTAGGAATATCTTGAGTGTTCAGAGTATAGCAGGACCTCATTTCTGTGCATGTGAATATGTCAGGGTGAGGACCCACACCATGCCCTCACACACAGAGTGGAGGTCTAAAAACAACCTTTGAGTGTCTGTTAATGCGGGACTGGGGATTCTTGGATCAGGCAAGGTTTATTAAAGGATGAAATCAGTTAGGCATGCTCACAACACAGAACAAGGTAGATGCCTCTGCTCATCCAGCTGTTGTTGTCCTGCTGTTCTGCCCAAAGGCTATGGGAACCAAACTACAAGCCATGCTGCCTGCTCTGGCCAGCCCAAGAGAGAGAGAGCAATCCTCCCCTCATGTATTCTTAAAGGGTCATGTATCCTCAGAGAAGACCAACTGCTCCCATTGGTCATTGGTCCAAATGGCAGAAATCCCACATTTCCTCTTTTTTGTCTAAAATAAAAAGGAAGGTTCTAATCCTAACAAACAATAACTATATGCAATAAGAAACTATATGCAATAAGAACTATTAACATGTGTTGTACAGAAGTAAAGAAAGGCAATAATCTTAACAAAAATTGAAACTACATACAACAAGAATAATTATCAAGTAAGAAATACATCCTAGACATCCAGACCACAGGTAACAGATAATTTTTAAGAGATTATTCCAATAGTCGTCCTTTTCTGAAGAATCTAAGTCTTGTACCTAATATGTCCTTAGCTAAGACTCAGGAGGTTGTGACTGTAACTATCTAGTCTTCAACCCCATCAAAGACATGAGAAGAAAAATAATATTACCTGAGTAAGTAGGAAGTGCAAGCTAGCAACTTCCAAAAATTGCAAGGAATGACAGAAACAGCTGGCTGCCTGGACAGTCACTCAAGTTTCCTCTGTAACATTGGGGCAACTTTGGCTTATAGAACTAAATATCTGACAGACCTTTTCAGCAGCAGGAAATTTTGAAGGACTGTCCTACCCTGCCCTGGCAAAGTTCAGCAGTTGCTTTTGTGTCCTGCTTGTCCAGATTGGACAGCGTGCTTACTGTCAGCAGTTGAGGCAAGGGCAGTGTCTTGCCCAATAGGCTAGTTTTGCCAAAAGGAAAACAAACTCTGTACAGAGTGTCTTCAGTGCCCATCATCCTCTTGGGAGTAGATTGGTGCTGCCAGGAGCAGACATGTCTCACGTCAAAAGAATTCTAAGTTATTAAACCATTTTAAATGCCATATTCTGTAGGTCTTTGAAGTGTTTGAAGATCACCTATCTGTTTAGAACATATCTTTGGACGCCTAGAAAACATAACTAACACGACTATAAGTTTGGCAAACTTGGTCACTATTAACCTGTAATTCTTATTAACCCAATATACCTTAAGGACTAAGCTTCACATTATAAAAATAAACAAGCTGTGGATATAATATCTTATGCAAAATAGAAACAGATGTACAGTGTAAGGACAATAACCTCAAAATAGTGGCAATATACAAAAATATCTTAACCAGGGGTAGAAATGTATAATGCAATATGATGAAAATAACCTTAATTTGTATCAATATACCAAAATATCCTAAACAGAAACATATATACAGTATAACAAAAATAATTTACATTTGTATCAATATACAAAAATATCTTAAATGGAAGAAGGAACATATATACAATATAACAAAAATATTTTTTCTCCACTGATGCTCGCCAGCCACCTGCTCCGACCAGTCCAAGAGAGAGAGACATACACGCCCCCCCCCATGAATTCTTAAGGGGCCATGTTTCCTCAGAGAAGACCACGCCCATAGTGCCAAACCACTCCCATTGGTCACTGGTCCAAATGACAGAAATCCCACAACAGTCTGTCTCCACACTTTCTGCTTTGTTTTGAGAGAAGGCCTCTTTGCTGCTTTGTATCTATGCTAGCTGATCTGTGAGTTTCTGGTAATTCTGCTGTCTCAGTTTCCCACTTTCTGTAGGTATGCTGGAACTGAAGACACTTAGACTGCTGAATCTGGGTTTTATGCATGTTCTGCAGATCCGAACTCAGGTCATCAGTCTTGCATAGTACTGAACCATCCCCACAGCCAGGATCTTAGTCTTATGCAGACAGACCCACCATCTGATGTATTATCTTTCTTTCTGCCTCCTGTGAAGACAGTGGGACTTTCATCATCTCCTCTGGGACTCCTCTCTTTTGGAAGATCCTCTGCACTCATGCCCAGCCTCTCTCTTGATCCTCAGTCCAAACTGTGTCTAAAATCTGCATGAGTCTCTAATAAGAAGCACATGGTTTAAAATGCTATTTTTCATACATGAAACCAAAGTAGCATTAATATTATGTTACAGTTTAAACCAGATTTAGAAATAGCATACAGTTTTCTTCTAAATGCCAATGGCTCCAAAGGGTATTTTTCAAGTTTCTATTTGGAAGTTTATAAGTCACAAACCTGTAAATCATCTACAAGTATTGTAAAGCATCCTTCTTGCTAAATGAATTTGGCAATTGTAGAATATTAGGGGAATTACAGCAATACACAAAGAAGAAAACAAAATCTATTACAATCTTATTGTTATGAAATAATACTAGTTAACTTCTAGAGAACAAAATGCCTATCTGATCTTTATGTGTGTGTACTGCATGTGTGTGTGATATGTGTGTGATGTATGTATATATGTGTGTGGTGTGAATATGGAGATATGTGTTTGTATGTAGTGTGTGTGTGTGTGGTGTGTCTGTGTGTATGTGTATGGTGTGTATATGTGTGGTGTATGTGTATGGTATGTATGTAATGTGTGTGGTATGTGTGGGATGTGTAAATGGAATATGTGTATATATGTGTGGTGTGTGTATTGGGATATATGTATATGTATGTGGTGTGTATGTATGGTGTGTATATGTGTGGTGTGTGTGTATGGTGTGTATGTGTATGGTAACGGGTGTGTAGGGTGTATGTGTGGTGTGTATGTGGGGTGTGTATGGTGTGTGTGTATACGGTGCATTGTGTGGTGTGTATGTGTGATGTGGAGGTATCTGTGTGTTTAACCTGACAAGTTTCTCATTCATTTCCCAAACAAACTTTAATATTATATTTATTGGCTTTTCTTTAGGATGTAAATAAAAACCATAACACCGAGAATACTAAATAATACTAATACTATTTTATAGCATTACATTTGATACTTTTAGATGCAGATAAACTAGATTGTTAGATCTGCACATTGAAGCTTTTTATGTAATGAAAACAACATAAAAAATGACAATTCCATTATACTGTTTTGACAATGTTTTCCCCACTTTGAATCATATGACCACATGCCCTAGAAGCTTGGAAGAAAAAACAAAATAAATTTTATGAGAGTTAGGTCACAAGGAAAACAAACAAAGAATTCTACAGTAATCTGTCGAGTTTCACATTATTGTGCTTACAGCTCCACAGCAAACCTCTGGGGTGGGGGTAGGGGATGAGGTGACTGTGGCATCTTAGACGGAGACTGCAGGACTGCAGAAGCAAGACTCCTCCTAGTTTAAGAATGGTGGTGCTGTAACAGAACCTCAGGAGAGAAAGGAACTCACCATGGTCAGGGAATAGGCTGCAGACAGAAAGGCATGATTTCCTTTGTCTCCCAGAAAGTACAGCAACTCAACGGAGATTAAACATTTTGCAAGTGATCATTTCTTAGAAGGAAAAAAAACATAAAAATTATATGCTCACTTAAAAATTATATGTTATATAGTCACATGCTTTATAATATACAATGCATTGATTAATACAGTGGCAGACATTTGTTTTATTAACAGGTGCATGGCTTTGAAGGACTTAATAAATATTTGTGTGTATTTGTGTTAATGAAATGTTCATGCCTCAAGAGAGAAGTGTACAGCCCAGTCTTTGGGAATGTCATCTGACTATCTTCTCTCAAAATCCCTTCTTTACTAGACTCCTACCAGGAATTTTATCAAGTGGTAAAGAGTCATATTCTCCCTGGAAAACATACTCATTTCAGTGGCTTGCTGTGCATACATGTCTTTGTGACAGCTGAGCTAATTACAGAGTGAATCCTGGAGAAGGAAGAGGAACCACATGCTCATGCTCAATGACACTCTATTTCTTCTCTCATTCATCATGTAGGAGTATTGTTCTGAGGACTGGGATGGAAGCAGAGATCATTAAGATATGGCCTAGGGCTGGAAATAAAGCTCACTGGTGGCATGCTTGCCTAGCGCATACAGGGGCAAGGCTCTGGGTTTAATCTCAGGACTGGAAACAAAACAAAACCATGGCACAGATGATAATTAATAATTCAAAGAGAAGTAAGGTGGTGCCGCAAGTGAGAGGCAAGTGATCCGAGAGCGGAGAGAAAGTGGCTGCTAAACCTAACTGCAGAGGTCAAGGAGACTTGGGCGCTGTATGGAGATGTCCTCGGTAAGATGATACTGGGTGGTTCTGGATGAAGAACCAGGTATGACTGGGAAAGTGTGGGACGTAGTTTCTCAGTTTAAAAAAAAAAAAAGATTCTAATTGGCCAGGTCCTGTGAGCTCAGATGATAGACAAAAGCACAGGTGGACCTAGAACAGCGATCAACAACATTCTGGGATAGCATGCTGAGAGTATTCATTACAGTAGGACTGTAAGGGAGTATCACCCTCTATTTGATCCATGAAGAAATTGAGGCATGGAGAAGTCCAAAACTGCAATATATTCCTGGCCTCCAATGCACCACTCTGCCCATTTTTAATATGCAAACACAGAAACAAAACTGTGCGGCTGAGCTGTAGCTCAGTCAGTAAATCAAATGCCTCATAACTGGCCAGACTTGATTGTAGACCTCCAGAGCCCATGTAAAAGTCTGGGCACAGTGCCGTGTGCCCATAATGACCAAGCTAGGAACGCAGGGACAGGAGGATCCCCTGGAAGCTTACAGGCCAGCCAGAGTGACCTATGGGGTAGAGTTCCAAGCCAAGGAAAGACCGACCCTGTCTCAAACAAGATTAAAGGTATCTGCAAGCTAACATTTGAAATTGTGTTATGTGCACGCATGCACGCAGTTTATTTTTAAAATGAAATCTGCAATGTTTCTTTTTTATTACATTTAATGTGTGTGTGTGTGTGTGTGTGTGTGTGTGTGTGTGATAATGCACATGTGGTCAGAGAACACCTTGCAGAAGTCAGTTTGCTCCTTCCACTGTGGGTCCAGAAGAACAAACTCATGTTCAGGCTTGGCCACAGATGCCCTGATCTGCTGAGCCATCTCGCTGGCTTTGCAGTGCTCTTCTTCATGATCATGTGGGTTAAGAAGAGCTACACTAAAGCACTTCTAAGACTTAGTGGTACTATTATTGCTTCTTTAGGTCAACACATTTGAAAACTTGTGAAGCTCACACTGGCAGCTGTGACTGCCTTATAACGGGCTCTGAAGCCTGTGTGCCTCAAGTCCCTGGACTTGGCCCTGGACCATAGCAGGTACTCCAGCAATGCGGAAGAAATCATGCCTCGTTCTATGTTCATGTGAGGGTAAAGAAGTCTATTAAAGTTAAATAACAATTTTGGTGGGTTAGGAGTAAGATTCAAGTTCAAATCTTGATTCTAGGCTGTTTCATTTTATTTTGGTTCTGGGAGTTGAACCCAGGACCACCATGCTAAGTACATACACTGCCATTGAGTTATCCTACCTGCCTCTATACTTTTTTGCTAATCCTGGCTGAAGCTTGATTTAACCCTGGAAAACTTTGACAAGTTTCTACTTTACCATCTAAACATAGGAATATTAATACTGCTTGGTGGGATTGCTGGGACAGATTAGAGATAAATTACGGATAACTACTTGAGTACCTCATAGTAGGTACTCAAGAGTGCTACTAGTATAACTTTCTATTGTAGACAAATTTCTAAACAGTCTTATTAAATAAGAAACACAGAGCCAAATACAGAGGTAATAGCCAAAGAAATCAGAGAACTAGCAAAGAGCCACGACTACCTAATCTTACCACCTCATCGCCGTCGCTTCCCCAGAGTTTCTTCCTGTGTAACCTGTGTTTTTATTGCCTTTCTGTTCTGCCTTCTCTTTGGCTCTAAGTGCAGCTACATGACTTCCTCGTCACTACCTATCTGTACAGACCTCCAGGTCTCTATGGTTGATACTGGGATTAAAGGCTCATGTCACCACGCTTGGCTGTGTCCTTGACCACACAGAGACTCTGCCTGCCATGTGATCAGATTAAGGGCATGGGCTACCACTGCCTGACTTCTGTTCCTGACTCACTATGACTTCTGATCTCCAGGCAAACTTTATTTATAAACATACAAATAAAATCACATTTCAGCACAATTAAAATATCACCACATTCTATGATAATTTTTAAACTGTGTTTATTTTTATTAGTTCTTTGGAATTCTCTACAATGTGTTTTAATTCACCTCTCACTCCCGACTCTTCCCAGGTCCATATTTATGATACTGAGTAGATTTTCTAGCAAGTGAAACATTTGAATGTGTCATATAGCATATAACTTTCTCAAGCTTTAGACAGTAAAACTATAGAACAGTCCTGCAAATATGGACAACTTCAGTTCAGCTGACTTCTATCCATGGAAATAATATTTAATAACAGATGTCAGAATGGGATTAAAGCAATCTATTGTATAGTATACAACTGGGTTTAAACAAATCTGTATTTAATTTCTTCCATTTTCCAAAAGAATGAACAGTTTTATTAGAAAATAATCAGAAAGTGGATTTTTTTTTCTTTCCTAAACGTTTTCTCCATCTCCACTGTCCAGGCCCCCATAATCTCAATGACTGTTTCGGACTTAGCAGATTGCTCTTAATTTTAAGTGTAGTAGTTATTATAGTCTTCATCTTTGGGGAAACTGGTTTGATAGGAGCAATAGATTTTGAGTTACAACATAAGGTAGTGTGGAGGGTTACGGAAAAACCAAAAACAGCCAGGTGGCAGTGGTGCAGGCCTTTAATCCCAGCACTCGGGAGGCAGAGCCAGGTGGATCTCTGTGAGTTTGAGGCCAGCCTGGTCTACAGAGTGAGATCCAGAACAGGCACCAAAATTACACAGAGAAACCCTGTCTTGAAAAAAAAGAAAGAAAGAGAGAGAGAGAGAGAGAGAGAGAGAGAGAGAAAAGGAAAGCCAAAACCAAACAAAACAAAAGAACTCAAAACCCAAACAGATAACTTGTCAAAGTAACCAGTATCTTTAGAGAAGTTATTGCTTCCTCTCCAGACAGGGCCAGCCATCATTCTTTAAGTCTGTTATACACTCAGGGGAGTGTGCTGCTACACATCTTGTAAAATGGATGCTTGTGAGCTTTTGAAGTGTTCTGCATTCCCTGAGCATCCTTCTCTGTCTCCGTTCCCCAGAGATCTTCTCGTTAGAGGTTTGAGATGCGTGCATTAATGGGGTTCATGATCCCCATTCTGGTTTTCTTTTACATGGGTCTCCTAAGACTATTAATTTACACGTTCTATTTCAATAGAGACTTGAATACAAAAAATGTCAAGTTGTTACCCACACGAATTTGTCACTTATTAGACACATCTTGGTGGTCAAGTCCCCCTTCACCTGAAAGGCTGGAGCCTGACAAGTTGCAGCTTCTTTGCAGGGGGATCCCCATGGAAATTCAAGGCTTGAGAATTTCTCCTTGCAAATCTCAACCTGATGGCGAAGTTACCTTTAAACTTCATTTGAGACAAGTTTCTTCTTGTCTGGTTACAGATACTAGTCAACAATCCAATTTGTCTGGCTTTGTATCAGACATACAATGTCCCAGGATGATTTTAGAAAGAAAAAAATGAGAGAGGGGAGAAAGAGAAAGAGAGAGATTAGTTCTTATTGGAGGAGGGGGCAAAAGTCTGAAGTCCTTTCCAGAATGAGCTAGAAGCTTGCTGTACTGTGTCCATTCTCAGAGAAGGAAAGCCAGGATGTAAGAACTGGGCACCCATCAACCCCATTCCTTGCTCTACTGTCCCAGCAGGGGTGGCAAATGGAGACTAAGTGGTGGCCCTGGAGAATGACTCTGTTGACGGAGACATTCTCCATGACCTCACAGGAGACTTGGGCATGCCCTTACTCAAGTATCCCCTCCTTTACGCTTGCTGTAGTGTCCACACGCCAGCAGGCAGCCTCTGGCCATTTGTTCAAATATGTAATCACTGTGTCTCCCTGGGGTGCCCTCTTTGCCACTGAGTCAGAAGATGGAAGAATGGGCTCTTAGGAAGGGGCCAAGAACGGCTTGTTGACGTTAACAAACTCCTTCTTGAATTCTTCTCGGCTGGGTCAGCACAATTCCCCTCATGGAGTTGCAGACTCCATGAGGAGTATGACTGGAGAACTCCTCTCTCTTCAGGAAGCTTCTCTGTGGGGCAATGGCTGTCTGCTGGAGGCGGGAGTAGGACAAGGGCTCAGATCCTCTAAGATTTCAAGTTGCCCGTTGAGTTTCATAATGCTATTACTTCGTTCGAATGAGTCTCTTGTAAGTGTTCTCATGGAGAGTGTGGTCTGACGTGTAAGAAGTCTCCTTGAAGGGTGCCTATAAGGAGCACATTCCTCAGCTCTGCCCACTACTTGTCCATATTTTCCCAACCTTCTTGTTTTGAGGGAAGTATCAGCCACCGGCTTAGGTGTTTCATCACTTGTTCCCCAGCTGCTGCGGCTGTCTGGGGAGGACATGGAATGTTCGGGAGGCAGGGGTCGAGCTGGAGGAAGTGACTCACTTAGCTTTATAGCCAGCCGCTTGCTGTCCCATATCTGCTTCCTGACTGCCAACTCAGTGTGAGCAGCTGGGGCATCCCCCCAACCCCCCATACTCTCCATCCCTCCCTCCTCCCACACTCCCGGGTCCTCTCCCTGCAGCCTGCCATGGTGCCCTCCTCACTGTGATGATCTCTGTCCACCTGGGAACCAAAACTACACGCGCATCCTCCCTGAGTCACTTCCTCAGCTCTTTGCTCAGAGCAAGAGTAACCGACAGTGAGCCTCCGCTAAGGCACTCTCTCACAGAGCTGCACGGGCAGCTGCCCAAGTCTGCACACTTCCTAAGGCTCCACCACCCAGAAAAGCACGTTCCTTTTCTTCTGTCTCTTTTCTCAGCATGCTTACCAGCACTTGGGCTTAAAGGTCCCCTCCCCACCGTGCGATGCCTGCCCTCCCTGGGCCTGACCTCCATGCTGGCTTAACTCAAATGGTGTCCCATTCTCCTCCTCTGGGCAGCTGTTCAGGTTTAAAGCTTGCCTGCCCCGGGGTTGTTCTTTTAAACTTTTAAAATTGTCCTTGAGCTTCTGATTTTGACCATTCTTAAACTCATTTATTAAGGAGGCTAAGATCCCCAGGGAGGGACCCTGATTTTCTGCTACTGGCTATACAGCATGCCTCTAGCAGAATCGCTTCTTTCCATGAGGCATCTCCATATATGCGAAGAAAGCTGTATGGTCTTCCATCAGGCATTCTCTCCTCTCTTCCTTTGGGCAACCATTCAAGTTACATTCGTCTCAATTTTAACTGAGATTTAAAGAAAGGAGAGGAAAATGACCATGATGCACTTCATGACAGACTCCATCACCTTCTGGACCTCATGGTTCCTCCATTGTTGCAACTCAGTGCCAGCCTCAAGCCTCTTCCCTGTCCCTCCACTGTGGCCAGCATGCTCCTGCCTGTAGTCTTTAAACTGGTTCTCTGCTCTGCCTGGAATACTATTTCACATATGTCTGCATTGCCCGCCCTCCATGGCCTCCTTCACCGCATTGTGTTTTCACTACTGCGTTCTAAAGAGAAGCTGTCACTGATTCCCCCACCTCCCCCGAAGCCCCAGGGAGAGTTGAAAAGGGTGCATCTGGCTGAGGACAGTCAAGTATGGCAGCAAATTGACCCTCACTCTATTTCGTGGCCATCATTTATTATTTCACAAAGGGTCCCATAAGCACCCGCCAAGTGCTCTGTTAGTGTCCACAGGATCTGGAAGTCTTCTGGATCCTCTTTCTGTTGGCTTTTGAGCTGGTCAGAGTCTGATCAGTGTCCCTTGGTTCCCTGTATGCATAGACAAAGTGTTCCAGGGCTCACCCTCTTGGGGGTGCAGATGACACCAGAGTTACAATCAAATGGAAATTCCTGATAACTCTTGTCTCCCCTCACCCCTGTGCACTTGCAAGGCATCCCCTGAGCTGTAGCTGGGCCCAGGCTAAATACACTTTCAGGTTGCAGTTTATACCCTCAGCTGCTGAGTAGAGGAGTTTGCAATGTGTTCTCACTCCTCCATTCCTCCTTCTCCTTCCACGTGCTCATGGGAAACGACCCCTTAACCTCCTCTGTGCCCAACACAGAAGTCTATGGAAACAAATGCTGACACGGTCTGGACATACTGGAGTTTCTGTTCTCTGACCTACTTTGTTCTCTTTCCGGGGTTTCTTAATGCACAGCTCACTGTCCCATTCTGACTGCTAAGTTCACTCCAGCTTATTAGGAAAATTTCTTTCTTTCCCCCTCACTCTATGGGAGAGTAAGGGTT